>WAAD01031022.1:11461-30627 GCA_013389945.1 Fregata magnificens
GGAGGAGGAGGAGGTGGTGGTGGTGTGTGGTACCATGGGGTATTTTCCAAAGTATGACACATATTGATGACAAGCACACTTTTTGCCTTCCAAAACTTGTTCCACTGTGCTCCTTGGCCAGCGATGCACGAAAAGCGCTCCCGTGCCTGCCCTGCGCTTGTATTGCATGCAGGGAGAGCTAGAAAGTGGCAGCTCCTGATGGGGCAGCAAGCCTGGAGCCCTTCCAAGCACAGGCTGTTTTGCACAAGTAAGGACACCTGGGGAAATGGAGGCAAGGGAAGAGCAGAGCTCACTCCCACTCCAAAATTGCAATGGGCAAGAGAGCCAGAGGGAGCCAGGGCATGAGTGGCGCCTTGGAGGCGCAAGAGCAGCAGGCAAGAACTGAGCCAAAAGGGCCCAGAGGAGCCCTGACAAGGGGTTGTGCTCAGTGCTACAGAGGAAAAGATGCAACTCCCGGGGGCCACCCTGGGGTCGCCTCCGGCAGTCTAGAAAGCTTCCTCCCCCCGGATGCAGGGCACGAGGGCCACCATTATGGAGCATGAGCAGCAGGCACCTCGCCAAAATGGCCCAAAGGAGCCCTGGCAAGGGGCTGTGCTCAGTGCTGCAGAGGAAGGCAAAAACCCCCAGGGATACTTGCTAGGCCACCATGGGGGTAAAAAAAGCCTTCCTCCCCCAGCTGCAGGGCACGAGAAGCCATCTTCGTGGTGCATGAGCAGCAGGCAGTAACCTAGCCAAAAGGGACGAGAGGAGCCCTGACAAGTGGTCATGCTCAGTGCTGCAGAGGAAGGCAAAAAACCCCCGGGGACCAGTGCCAATCTGCCCCGGGGGAAAATTCCTTCCTGACCCCAGAGCTGGCGATCGGCTATTCCCTGAGCATGTGAGCAAGACCTGCCTCCTCGTCCCACAGGTTGGTCACGCCTCCCAGGAGATGCCTAAGGCCTATTCTCTCTCAACCTGGAGCCATCTCAGGGGCTTCCGAGAGTGGCGAAATGCCCCTGGCCTGATCGACCTTGGGGGCAAGAATCCTTCCCACGCCTGGCAGGGCACCAGTGGCTACTCCAAAGCACTGGGACCCCTGGCAACATCTCTGCATCCCATTTCTTACGGCTGCTGCCTCTGGCTCCACAGGGGATGAGGACAGTCAGCTCAGCAGTGCTCCTCAAGAAGGCATTGCCTTGGTCTGGCCACTGCTTATCCAGCTGAAAAGGATTTCCGTCCTTCCAATAAGCCTGACCAGGAGCTGACCTTGCAGCGGAGAACGTCCAGCAGCCTCGTCCAGCCTCCTCTGGTCTTCCTCCCTCGGCCCCGTCCAAGTAATTCTACCAGCTCCTTGTGGACTTCCTCTTGGATGACTTTGGGCTGTCCCTGCACCATCTCTGGCAGTGGGACACAGGTGGATGCTCCCTTTTATCCTGCCCTGAGGCATTGTGACTGCTGCATTGCCAGGTGGCGGCACAGTGACACAGGAGTGATGGGGTTCCCCTTATGTGCAGCCCTGCTCACCACCCCTCCGCCCAGCGTCCTTCGGAGGAAGGCCTTTGGGGTGCTGGCCCCAAGGCAGGCCCTGTGCCCAAGGGACCCAGGGGCCTGTCCCTGCCGTTGGTGGCCATGCACTAGGCACAGCTGCTGGGTGTCTCTTGAAATTCATCTGTACATTCAGACTATGTAAATAAGGACATTTATACCATATACACTCATTTGGATGTGGGGATGCCAGAGGTGAAAGAAAGGCTTTTGGTTCCCTCCACATGAACACAGAGAGCATGCAGGATTTCCTCACCATTCCTTACCAGTGCACCAAGGGACATTTGCTACTACCCTGCTTATGGTGAGGTCATCTTCTTGGAAAGAAGTCCTGCATGGTTTTGTGTTCTTGACCATCTTTTTCCTTGCACTTCAATAGCTCCTTTCCTCCATTGGTCTTTACCCCTGATAGCTTTCTTGAAAGTCATGGCAGCCCTCTCAGCCTTTGTCTTGCTCCTGCTAGACTGCTTCTTCTATAGGCCCTCCATGCCCCTAATCAACTGCTTAGTCTTTGTTTACCTTCATGCTAGAAGGACTTTGTCTTTCTTGAACCCAGGGAATGAGAAATGTCCCTAGTGGTACAGGTGAGTTCTCACCAGGGCTTTGCACAATGCTTGCCTCTCCTATGGAAATATCCTGCCTGACACACAAGAATGCATTTGCCTGTATCCCATTCGTGGCTCAAAGTCACCCTGTCATCTACTCATGCCTCCAGAAACATTGGCCTACTCCGATGTTTCAAAACTGGAGCAGAAACTCACGGCACTCCACCTGACATTGTGTTACCTGCAGTTCTTAACACACATGGTTTATCGATGTAGGGGCTATGTCTTCTGTCAGAGCTTCAGCTGGTATGGAGTAAGGGGGCCATAGAAACATACCATGAGATACAGCTTTTTCTGGTTCATGGACGCCATGAAATCCAGAATATGATGTGGGCAATGAATATATCTTTTGGAGAAGGCAGGAAGCTACATTTCTTGAATGGTGGTTTTCTGCAATCTAAGTTCAAAATGAACTTCACTCTTTCATACATTTGATGGCATGAAAGCATGAAGGGTGGAGCCTGAGAGATGTGTTAAGGGTGCTTTCACCCATCGGTAGCCTGCTGGAGTCCAGCTCACACAGTCACGACCAGCAGATCCAGCCCTCCACCGGCTGACTGAGCAAGGGACGGACGGCTTGGGTGGGCTCTGACCAGGAAGCTGGTGGTGTCCATCTAGTCACTTTCAAAACGGGTGTCTGCCTCCTAGGAAAGAAAATAACCACAGCTGGCATTAACTGAGCTTCCATTTTGGAAGTTTCCTTGGAGAAAGTGCCAAATCAGCCCAGATGCTGAGAAGGCTACACAAGATGAAACACTGGTGGGTCAGTGCAATGCAGTTAGTGGCACTGCTGTCTGCAGGGATAAGGTTTACCCTCCAGGAGTGTGAATAGAGGTTGCTGATGATATTTTCAATGAATTCTACAGGCATATAGTGAAGAGGAAATTTGTTGCTGATAATGCTGATGTGGGTGAGAAGTTGGCTGGCCAGGTGGCCATCCAACACTAAAAGGCACCTGCCTCTCTTTAAGAGTCTCTACGCACCTGGAAGATAGCTGCAAAGAAGGATTGAAGATTTTGGTTTTTATATGCCCACCAAGAGAGTGGTCAAACCCTGCAACAAGCTTCCTGGAGAGGTGGTTGATGCCCCATACCTGTCACTGTTTAAGAGGCATTTGGACAATGCCCTTAATAACATGCTACAAGTTTGGGTCAGCCCTGAAGTGGTCAGGCAGTTGGACTAGATGGTCGTTGTAGGTGCCTGCCATCTCAAATATTCTACTCTATTCTAAAAAGAACACACACAAAAAACCCCAAACAGGAAAAAGGAATACACACTATGAACAAAGTTGCTGATAATAACTGTGATTTCTAGCACTCACAAAACTGTTTCAGAGAAGCTGATGTTGCAACTCAAACATTTTGGTAGAGCTGAAGTTTTGCTGCAGCATAATCCACTGAGTATCTACTTAATGAGTAAAATTTCACTAAACGTGCAGTCTGCATAGTTGAGGAAATTGATGGTAAGATAACAATTTCCCATCATTAATTCAAGAATTAACACTAATCTAAGTTTCTAGACACAAACTAGCTTTCATCTATACCACTTTTTTAGCCCATGAAAAAAATCATTCCCAAAAGTAAAACCATCTATGAAAAGATCTTTGCACAACTGGCATACGCATGGTCAATACATAAATTCAGTGAACACTAAATTCACCAAAAATAAAAGCTCAAAAAATTAAAAGTTCTAAGAATTTCCTAATAATGGAAAAATCTTTGCAATACATAGAACAGAGGTGAACTGTCCAGTTTTCTTGAAAAACTGGACAGTGAACTGTCTAGTTTTCTTAAAAATCTATTTTATTCCAGTCACTTAGCAGATATTCACTCAGGCATAAGGATGTGCTGTAAATAAATAAAAAATAAACATCCGTCTATTTTCTTAAAAAAAAAAAAACCACAAACCACAAAAGGAACCTACCTACAACAAATAAAAAACTAAATAAAAACCAACATTTTTTAAAGACACAAAAGGACAGACCATTCTGAGAGAACTGAGTACCTCAAGACATTCACAGAGTTGGCCAGGATTTCGGTTTACTTTTTTTATTTGCTCAAAAGAACATAGGTAATACTGACAATTGCTCCACACGCAATCTCATTCATTAATTTGAAGAAGTAACTTCCAGACCATATGACGCAGAAAATATTCTTGAAAAGTGGAATGTGAAGAGACTTAATATTGATATTTGTATTAAAATGTTAGTCACAAATACATTTGAACCAAAGTGTTAGCAACTGAGTTAATAGCAGACATTTCCCAGGCCAATATGAACTGGAAACAAAAGGACGGGGAAGAAAGGAAGTAACTCCAGATGCCACAAAGCCCTGCAAAGCATTTGAAAGTGTATGTTTGTAATACAGTTGGGCATGAAATAACATGGTTTTAATATTAACATGATAGTTGTAGCAAAAATCTGTGACCCTTATGGCAAAAGTGTCAGGCAGAAGCGAAGCAACCACTCAGAGCTCCAGTACACAGTGGAATCGGTAAAGATTGCTGAAATAAATGTCAGAAGACCCCTCTGAATATTAATGTTAATTAAGTAGGTCAGTGTCTTTTTTTTTTTCTTAATTGTCCCATAGATCTGTCATTTCTAAGTAATCTTGTTTATGCAATGAGACAGGCAAGCAAGCAGTGAATGTACGCCAGTGCACAAAGCAAGTTCATGAGTAAGGCCTTTTGCTAATAACAACTGTTGACCAGAAATACTTGTGAGTCTACCCCATTTGTATCTACTCTGTCTAGCAGAGATGTCAGTCACCTGAATAGTCTCAGTACAGCTTTTGGTTAGCATCCAACTGGCTCAGCTGTTTGTTCATTAGATGCTCACTGTACAGCACAAGTAAGGGTAACCATTTCAGCATAGTTCTGTGGTAATCACCAGATCAATATTAGCAATAAAGCATCTTCAGGTAGAAGCCAATGCTTCTGACAGAAGCATATTTGATCTAGACCCATGAGTAGTAAGTGCAAGGGAGAGAACTCTGCATGCTCAGGCTTTGGGGAGCTACGTCACCTTTGCCTTTGTATCTCCCCCAACTTACCTGCCAAGCAGTTTCTGTGGAATATCCATGCCTCTGTGAGAGCACTAATTCCTCTTCACAGACTATTGCTTAAGAAAAAGGGAATCCAACTGAGCAGTGATGGTCCTAGATCTCTGATACAGTAATTTACAACATTGCCATTTCCAATTGTTTTGTGACAGCATTTTGTCCTATTACTACTGAAAAACATATTTAATTTTCTTTTATGACTACTGGCAAGTTTATTCCATTGCAGTCAGACAATGCTGGTCTGAAAGAAAATCTACAGTGATTTCTATTTGTTATGCACAAGTGCATCCCAAATTGGAGGAAAAAAGCTAGTCTCTTCGGAGAAATATCTTGAGGTTTAGGGTACCACTTTGGCAAAAACCACAATAATAATTTTTGGAAGGGAAGGGAATAATTTATTCTCACTGTTTTTCTTAAATTGCTTACTATTGAATGCTTCAGTGTGTGCAGAGTTAGTCTCATAAATCTCATCTAGGATAATGGAAGATCATTACCTCAATAGTTCCCACTCAGGGAAGCATGTCCTGACACAGTAATACAGACACATACTAGATAAAGCCAACATTTTCAGGCTCCCTGAAAAAAAGAAAACTTGGGCTTAGCAAATAGAAGAAGCACTAAAGCAGGAAGCATAAAAAGTGTGTTAATTCTGGATCATAAACATGAACTCTAAACACAATAAAAGTGGACACAGACCCCTAATGTGACATTGAAATGCCAAGCTGCACCCTATCCTACATATATCATCTGTCTGAAATCAGGCAGACTTGGCTTTCAGTACACAAGTGGAGGGAGATCCTTACACTTAGCAGTGGAGACTCTCTAAACAAGAGACCTGGTTTGCTTAATCTGCAGGTTCCCATTCCAAATCTGAAAGTTTGCTCTGTGGAAGTTCTCCGGCTGTAGTTGTTCCCTACTCACTCCACAAGGTCTTTCAGACTCCTTATCTTTTGCCCCTGTTGTCTGGACTCTGCTCACTAAACCATGTGGAATGCTATCATCGGTTTGCTTTTAAGTTGTAACAACTTTATTTCAACCATTCTTCACTTTCTAACCACAGGCAAGGCTGTGGATGTTGTCTACCTAGACTTTAGTAAGGCCTTCGACACTATCTCCCACAGCATTCTCCTGGAGAAGCTGGCGGCTCATGGCTTAGACAGGTGTACTCTTTGCTGGGTAAAAAACTGGCTGGATGGCCAAGCCCAGAGAGTGGTGGTGAATGGAGTGAAATCCAGTTGGCGGCCGGTCACGAGCTGTGTTCCCCAGGGCTCAGTTCTGGGGCCGGTCTTGTTTAACATCTTTATCAATGATCTCGATGAGGGGATTGAGTGCACTCTCAGCAAGTTTGCAGATGACAGCAAGCTGGGCGGGAGTGTCGATCTGCTCGAGGGAAGGAAGGCTCTGCAGAGGGATCTGGATAGGCTTGATCAATGGGCCGTGGCCAATTGTATGAGGTTCAACAAGGCCAAGTGCCAGGTCCTGCACTTTGGTCACAACAACCCCATGCAACAGTACAGGCTTGGGGAAGAATGGCTGGAAAGCTGCCCGGCGGAAAAGGACCTGGGGGTGCTAGTCGACAGCCGGCTGAACATGAGCCGGCAGTGTGCCCAGGTGGCCAAGAAGGCCAACGGCATCCTGGCTTGTATCAGGAATAGTGTGACCAGCAGGAGTAGGGAAGTGATCGTGCCCCTGTACTCGGCACTGGTGAGGCCGCACCTCGAATACTGTGTTCAGTATTGGGCCCCTCAGTACAAGAAGGACATTGAGGTGCTGGAGTGTGTCCAGAGAAGGGCAACGAAGCTGGTGAAGGGCCTAGAGAACAAGTCTTATGAGGAGCGGCTGAGGGAACTGCGGTTGTTTAGTTTAGAGAAGAGGAGGCTGAGGGGAGACCTTATCGCTCTCTACAACTACCTGAAAGGAGGTTGTAGAGAAGCAGGTGTTGCACTCTTCTCCCAAGAAACTATCGATAGGACAAGAGGAAATGGCCTCAAGTTGTGTCAGGGGAGGTTTAGATTGGATATCAGGAAAAATTTCTTTACTGAAAGAGTGGTTAAACATTGGAACAGGCTGCCCAGAGAGGTGGTGGAGTCACCATCCCTGAAGACGTTCAAAAAACATGTAGACATGGCACTTCAGGGACTGGTTGAGGAGGCATGGTGGTGTTGGGTTGACGGTTGGACTTGATGATCTTAGAGGTCTTTTCCAACCTTAATGATTCTATGATTCTATGCTTCTGATGCTATGGAGCAAGCGATAATCTCATTAGGTTGCAACGAACTCTGGTTGTCCCAGGAAAATTCCTCCGTGACGTTCATGGGCGTATGCAGTCTCTTCGTAGCATCTTCTGATTGACTGCCATAATTTCAGAAGAAGTGCTGCTTTCTGTGGCCTTGGAGATAAAAAATGGTCAATTCCCAGATCATCCTGGATTTAAGTCCTTTTTGCCCTTACTGCCATCACCCTACAGGCTTTTTCCCCACTTCTATCTGTCTCTCACCATGTGGAACAGAGATGGAGGTGAGTTTACAGCATACTTCTGATGCTGCCCTAAACCCTGTACTAAGCACCCATTCTGGAAATTAGTAAAAATGTTATCTGTAAATTCACATCATAGTTGCTGCATATTTGTTTTCTTTTGTAGAAAAGCACTAAGACTGATTCTAAGTGATAAAATGCAAACATGTATGTAATCTTGGGATTTACTAAGAGTGTTCAAAGACAGCCTTCACACAAACTCTCTGTAACACTGTAAATTCACACTTCTACATAATCTGCACTAACTTCACTTGTTGGTAACTCCTGGGAGGGAGTCACGGGAGAGTCATTCTGTAGACCTCCTGCCTGCGTAGGGAACGTGCATCAGCAGTACTTTCCGTCTCTGTGTATGCATATGTACAGATCAAAATGGATGTCTAGTGCACCTTATTCATTGCCGAAATAATTTCTTTTTAAAAAACGTCTGTCAGAGCATACAGGAGGAAGCAAGAAGGCCTGATTTTTTAACAGCAATAGTGACAACACAGCTGACCTGCCCTTCTAGGTAAATTAATTTAGAGAATTACACATCAGTGTGCAGCATTGCACTCTTAATACTGGTTGGGAATTCTAGAGTGGAATGAATCTCTCTTCTCTCTTTTAAAATTGTCTGTGATCTTTTCATCACTTGATTATCTATCTCAGTAACAAGTGAACTTAATACACCATTTGCCATCAGAACAGGATTTTAAATGTTTCCTTTAAACTAATATGCTCTGTGATTTTTTAGTTACATTGATTTCAGTTTCAAAGAAAATGACAACAGAAAGAATACTTGGAACAGGTAAGTGGTTTTCTTCCTAGTCCCACTGTCTGTCAACAAGACAAGACAGTACTAGTAGTTAGAAACAGCCAACTCTGAATATGACTTGCTGAGAAGCCATTCTTTGAAGTGTTGTTTAAGGACAAGGAAGCCTTAAGGGGGAAGCACATATGAGAAAGTATTTCTGTATACCAGAAATTCCCACCTGAACCTAGTGACTCATACCTTCCAGGCTTTGATGCAGTACAGCTGGATCACTGGGCTTGTTCCTTAAATCCCAGAGAAGCATAGAGAAACTTTCCCAGTGATGTAAGGGGTAGGCAGAAACACACACCCCAAACATCTGTCCCCACCCAAACAACAGAAAAACCCTGCAGAAAATATTACCATCAAAATAAAATAAAAACTAAAAAAAACCCAACAATTTCTCCTATCATTTCAGGGATAAATTAGCTGTCTAGCCTTAACTCAACTGAAGTGACTAAAAGCAGAAATAAAAATTTTACAGAAAACCCAACCTCTGTTTGGGCTTTCAATAATGTTCTGTACAGGAGCAATTTTCTAGGTATAACTGAAGCATATCACTGGCCTGAAGCAGCTTGTTCTGAGTTCCTCACATCTCTAGTAGGGCACATGGGTGGTTGAGTGAATCCAGAGCTAAATGTTTGCCTCTAACATTCACAATAACAGTTTAAGGTAGATGGTACCCTTCATCATCCTATTTCCAACCATCCCTTTTTCCTTTTCTGCCAATTATGGACATATTTCTTGAAATACAGGCTTGCGGGGTCCTGCAATGCATGAAGAGTTCTAAAAAGATTTGTTGTTTTCTAATTTCTGTTCAGAGCTCGGTTTCCAAAAAATGAGGAATGTTTTCTGACTGCAGATGATGTCAGGATTTTTTCTTCCTCCCAGACTAAATAATTTGGCAAAACAAAGATTCTGCTTTATTTTCAACTATTTCTGCCATGTCACTCTCAAATGCCAGTTAGTTCTCATTCTTTGAGGTCAGTGCACATTTAGTTGCCTTATGCCTGATATATGGATGTTCATGATGCTCATGCTCCAACTATCAGCACTTGAAATACATTAAGAGGATGACATGACATAAACTTTTATTCCTACATTCTCTTATATGACGGTCCAGAGCTTGAGGTGGGACAGGAACAAAGCAGGGGAAGAAACAAAAGAAAGCAGTCAGACACTAGGAAATGTTTCTATTTCTTGGTGACTTGAGAAGCTACCTTAAATGCCATGATAAAGTTTGTCCTCTACTGAAACAGAGCAAATCAAGAACCTTCTCCTGGGGGCAGACTTCACAAGGTATTTTTTCTTTTATGGTTTAGATATTTTCTCTGCAGTTGCACACTGGGCTAGCTTTTCATATTCTACACATGCAAGGGTGACTGGAGAAAATAGCTAGAGATTTTCTAACATGATTTAGAATCACATGATTTACTGCAAACCCTAAAGTTATGACACCACATCTTTTTTAGTGAAGTCATCAGATGTTGATTCACATCCTGTTTTCTCAACAAATTCTACCTTTTTTATATTATGATGAGCCCTGAGGTTATTAAAACCTTCATCTCTGTGTGGAGACTGTTTCTATGGTGGTGTATTTTTAAGTTCTGAACATTAAAGTAATAAAAAATGATCTCACAATGACATGGCACTTAAGTGTAGTTTTACCAGTAGGGCTGAGTAGCCTGTAGTCCTTTCCTCTTCCATCCTTAAAAGCCTGCCAATATGGCAAACTCAACATGCTGTCACAGAACACAGCAACATCCTATACTCATACCTTGCCATCTAGATAGTGACTTTAACCAGTCAAACCCAAGTAACTGCGAAGCACAAGAGTGCCTAACATCATTTTTCAGTGTTAACCTGAGGCAAAAACAAACAAACAGAAAACCATCCTGATTTATTTGAGAAGGATTCCAGACAGCAAGCTGCATCTAATCAAGACGAGTCCAGCTACAGGCTGGCAATTACAATCTGTGAACTGATTGAGGCTGAGTGGAAAGTTTACATCCAGCTGGAAAAACAACTGTGACCTTCTTCTTACCAACAGTCAGTACCATGCTCCAGAGCGGGGGGAGGAAAGGCACTAGCCAAATTTGTTGAGATACAGTTACTTACCACAACGAACATTTTCACAGGAAAGCCAAATCTGACATAAACTAAAAATAATAAAAAAGCTGAACGCAAAACAAAATGATGTACCAGTGAAACCTACAATATAAAGGGCATGCCTTGTAAATAAGAACAGGTGAAAAAAATAATCAATGAACTAAAACTGAGATGCAGGATGTTTCAGCCTACTTGGCAGGCAAAGACATAAACGTAGTTGGTTCTGTCTCCAGGTCTCTCATGGGTCTGTTATTTTACTCTGATGCTAGGAGGATGAACTCACCTTAGGAAGAAAGTCCTCCATCAGAGATGCTGCTCCAGACATGATCTCCTGATGCTTCAAAGACTAATATTTTCCTTCTTCCTCAGTATCTTTTCTCCCTTCTTTATACAGAGAGCCTACATTGATAAGTCAACTAGCCAAAACCAGTGTCTTAAATAGCTTGATGCTTTTGCCCTTCTCTATACAACCCCTCCATTTGCTTCTTTTTGTTTCTGGTCTTGTTTCATCTTCAAGCAAACAAGCTTGGATACTCTGCAACATCAGCCTCAATGCATCTTAACTATTTGTTTCTCTTTTTACCTCTCAAATGACATTTTAGTTTGCAAAAATGTCTGACAGACTCATTAAAAAGCCTTCAGAACAAAGCTCTACAACTGATGGAAAAGTGTATGAGATGCTGTTAAAAATCAAAACTGTTTCATATGTCATATTTGAAACACTGAAGCCATTTTTCCTTCCTGTATTTTAGGTAAAAGACTTTAAATACTTGTATTGGAAGCTTTCTGTAATGAGATCACATTGGGTAAGGTCTCTATACTTTTATTGTCATGCAACAACTTACCATTGCCCTGTGACAAAATTTTCTTTATTTTTATGTGTGCCAATTTATTCCATTTGAGTTAAAAACTAAAAAATACTAATTCCTTCCTCTATCAAACTGAAGAATGTACACAGAAAAAAAGTCTTTATTTATTTATCAAATTAAATTGCTCAAAATTTTATGTTTCACATGTTTCACATATATATCTGTATGAATAAAAGTTTTGCTACCTTGGAAGTTCAGTAAATCAGTTCTCAGACAAAATGGCTCATCTGCAAAACTAATTATACTGGTATGTGCAATAGAATTAAACATTTACCGCTGCTGGGGCAGTTTTGATCAGTATGTAGTGATGAATGGCACATTTATATTCATGCCATATGTTTCTACGTATGTCATAGTAAAAAGCACTCCAGTGACCCACTATTTACAGAAAGAAGACAGAAAAATCACAGGATACGACAGTTATGGTTGTTTAATGTCTACTCACAAAGTCACTGCAGTAATTATTACATGTGCCACTTCTGTTAAAAAACGAAGAGAGAGAGAAGAGAGGAAGGAGGAGAGTGGGTAGAGAAGCCACCCCGTACATTTGACCTTAATGAGGCCAGCTATGAATACGCATAATGATTTCTCGAAGTGTTTGAAGATGTGCAGCTTTAGGCAAAAGAACTGTACTAGAAAGGGGATAGGGTAAGTACCACTCAAATGGAGCCATTATGCTTGCAGCTATTTGGATCCTGAAATGAGATAAAAGCCACATCACAGAGGCATAATGACTTCAGGACCAATAGAAAGAATTAACTGACACATCTTCTGGTAAAATAGATTATGAAACCTTTCAGTTCTGCTTTGCATCAGTGGTCTAAATGATGAAGCAGAAGAAACAGCAGAAAGACTATGATTTCCCTATCCTCAGCATAAAGCCTCAAGGAACTACAGAAGTGCTAGTCCCATACACTCTCACCCACAGTCCTCTCCCACTGATGTCCCATACAGCCATTAGGATAAATAACTAAGCACTTATGGTCCCTGTGCATTGTTCCTCTGCTTATTCCCCACCCTCCACTCTTAAAAGTCTTGCAGGACAAATGCACAAAATAAGATCAGGATAAATTTACTGATCTGACACCTTTTCCCCATCCTCCTTGGGCCAAGGGGAAAAAAAGAAAGAAATAGAAAAAATAGGGAGTAATATTAACTTATTTCTTGTGTCTTTCTCAATGGGAGTGAAACAAAAACTGCCAGAGGAAACTGAACCAAGCCTAGAGATTCAGAAATACAAAATATCATGCAGAGCATGGGGTCAAGCTGTAATATACTCAAAGTTTACATCTTCCAAAAAATATCTTAAAAGAGCAGGTCTTTCCACTGCAGCTACTGTTCTAATGACAATTAAAGAGAAAACAGGAAAGGCCTTAAACTGGATACTGAGATAGGAACCCTCCATCTTTGGAAAAACCTGCTTGAACGCAGAGTCTAAGTTGGCATTGGACCTGCCTCTGAAAGAGGGTACATCTCGGCATTAAGAAGACAGAGCTTGGGAAGAGTTCCCTGTTGGCCTAAGATCACAAGCCGGGCTAAACTGAAAAGCAGTCTAATGGTTAAACATTATGCCACATCACAGCTTCAAGAATTATTTTTCTATAAGTGCATTAATTTGAGAAGTTCCAACTTTCCAACTCTGAATATTTTCAATACTGTCTTTCGTAAAATTAAAAAAAAAAAAGCTTCCTAAAATTTACATAGTTCCTATTGATAAGTATTTGGAAAGCTGCTGAACATCTATCACAATGCCCTAGATTTTGAAAAGCTGTGTTACTGCAGCAGGAATAGAAACTTAAATGTGATATCTCAAATGTTTTAATTCCACTACAAGCACATAAAATGTAAGTGCTTCGTTCCTCTTCACTACCAAAACACAGCAGTGTGAGTACAAGGTCTGTTTGGAGAAGACAAGGACAAGAGAAGGGGGGGGCTCTGGGATTTCTTTGATGATACAGAGTAGTTTGTAGAGACCATGAATTGCTGTGGGGAGCACACGCACATCTGTATTTCTATGACTTTGACTGCACTATTAAACTGCCAGAACATCCTAGAAACCAGAACAATTTTTAGTTACCACAGCAACATCTGTGAAGGGCAGGACTCACCATAACATTTGCCAGTTTACTAAATTAAGACACACTAAAGGTAGATATGGATTATGCCGAGAAATATGCCCAGACAGCTGTCTACTGCACTATAATTTTCTCTTCAGGGTTTTTTTTTAAATACTTTTTTGACACATTTGGGAACCCTAACACTTTCTGACTATAGAATCTGTAGGTGAAATGCTGACATAATGATGAAATAATGAAATTTGTGATTCAATATTTGTGACACAGTACCTGCAAGGCTTAAAGATGCAGTTTCTAAATACACAATTTCAGTGGCTTTTCAGGATATTGCCCCTGCCCCTGAAAGTTCACAGTCAAGTGAGAGTGCAGCTTACTCTCCAACATTTTGCACCAGTAAAACTTTACTACAGTAAGTGTAAAAGCAGTACGTAACTGTTAAGCCACCTTGTTTTAGGAAGATGGATACTAGCTTTGCTAATAACCCTAACCTTGTGGACTTGTTTTCCCTAGGAACCAAACTAGCAAGTTACATTTTATACTACCTTTTTAGTCACTAAGATGTTCTTACTTGCTAGTTCCACCTGAACGAAACAAGGGATATTTAAAATGTCTGTTAGCATCTTGAGTAGTAATCTAATATAGAGATGTTTGTTTAACATAGTGGGTTAATAGGAACATTTAGATTTGACTCTCAGGCTAGAGAGGGAAATACAGTTAAGGATGTCTCTATTAAAATAAAATATCACTATCCTGCTATACGAAGCAGTGGGTTTTTTTTATTTAGTATACTCCACACATTCAATATACAGTATATACAGTGTATACAGTGTATACAGTATATACAGTATAGCTAGATCTGTAGGTTACTTAGTTTCATGTTCACAAAAAAAAGTTAATTGTAATTCAGCTAGTTTAAGTTCTTTTTTAAATATAGTGCTAGTAATACCATGAATGTGCACAATTTCAATACTAAAATTATTTGAGAATTCTGCTCTTATTCTAATATGCTATAGTGCCTTTTGTTGTATGTCAAGATATGCATCATTGCTACAGAGTTCTACAGAAATGTGTTATTGATGAAGCAAAGTAAAGCCCTCAGGTCACCTCATTCTGTCCCTTCTCTAGTATGTATATTACTGATATATTGATTCAGAAAAAGTTAGGGTGTTGGGAATTTTCTCCTGAAAACATAGCTCTTTTCTCTCCACAGTCTTCAGTGCTTAAGATGACCACTAATTAAAAGAAAATGAAAGTTGTAACAGCTGCAGTGTATAGGTACTACACAATATGTATATAGGTGATGTGCTTTACTCAGCTGTCTAACAACAATCATCAGAGTGGCCTTCCAGTTTTAGAAGCAGAGATTAAAATTACTTCCCATCAATTTTCACATATTTCTTGCAGTCATTTGCATTTTAATGAAGAAATAGTTCTGTGAGGTTCTTATTTTTAAAATTTGAATAATTACATGGATATTAGTGCAAAATGTCTTTTTCTTGTAGCAAAGAGTGGCTGATGAGAGCAACTCAGTTAAAAGAAAACTGCATTTTTCCACAGCATGCGCCATATCCAAATGAAGGGAACGAGCACTAGATCTTCTATCCCAGTGTTCATGATCCCCTTGGACTGGTTAGGAAAAGGTCACATTTAAGTACTCTGGAAATTGTTTTGTAGACGAGAAACGTTAGTAAAATGAAATGGTTACTTTAACTTTTCTTATCTGTTTTTTCCCCAGTGTTGGACAAGCTCCTAGGACCTTCTGCTGTATATTTATATTTAACATGAGTGTAGTACTGGATAGGTGTACTTTTTTGTGCCTGACACCACTAGAGTAGTATATTTTTAATTTACAAATTTACCCTTGAAGAGTATCCAAAGGCTATAGCTAGCACTGAACACAGTGGTTCTTCTTCTGAATAGGAGAAATCGTTATAATATATCAGCAATTCTTGGCATTGGTCCCTGCAGCGCCTGCCTGATTAGTCACTGATACAGTTCAAGGTGCTAGTTATGATTTTAAAAGCCCTAAGTGGGTCAGGATCCCCTTATCTGAAAGATTGCCTTTACACCTGTGTCTCAGAACAGATTGGCTGGCCTGTCTCTCCAGTCTAAGAAGGACTGATGGCACTCCCCGAGCTTAGATCAGGCTCCTTTTTAGGTATGCGTTTATTATAGAAATGCAGACATTAATGGCAATATGAAACAATGGTATTCTGTTCTCCAACAGGCTACCTACCTATAAGGACTTGATCTGGGGTCTGCTACATGTGCCACGCATTCCCCTTCAAGTCAGCTTCCCCCCTCCGCCCCCCGCAATCTCTCCCATCCAAGTTGGATAAAACCCACCCCACAGGTCCGGACATGTACAGGTTTCTGCCTCCAGGAAGAGCTACCCGAGCTTCAGCGACTGTGATCTCTAAAGAGGCAGAGTTACTGTTTCAACTTTTGACAGTGCTTTCATGTTCCTGTTGCTGATGCTGAAGTCTGAGGAGTCAGACGTATGCCAGATTTCCAATGCAAACAGACTGAAATTCAAACTTATTATGCAGACATTTGCGGAAAGTCAGGGGACATGTCTGTTATATCAGCTACCCAATATTTCATATCAGGAAAAAGTGCTGAGACAATTGTCATGCATTAACAGACCAAAGAAATAACATACTCCCGGTGCAGAAAATTGCCCCCTTTTCTTTTTTTCATTATCATATTTTTCTGCCTCAGTATGGCAACGCAGATGACTAAGACAGTATATCTTCCGTGACAATGCCCAGATGGGAAATTACCCATGCAAAACCAAAAGCAGGAAAAAAACCATGCAACAAACCCAAAATAAGCTAATGCAGTTATATATATGGTCTCAGAAGTTAAACAAGATACGTCCTTCTAACACCAGATAAAAAGACAAAACAGGCAAAAAAGAAAACTCAGATGTTTTGTTCCTCTTGTAATTAATTTCTATTCCCTGCCTATGGTGGTAAGCATACGAAAGTCAGCAATACTTGGACAGAAATAAAAGTCTGACATTTCTAAAAGGCTGCCTTCTACAGTACCCCATGAACCACAGACGTTACTGAACTACAAATATGTTGATATACAACAGTTTTGGTAAATAGCTATATATATCTTTTTTTTTTTAAACGATGCACCACTGAGGATATAAAGGCCTGTTAAGGCTAATTAATAGCTGTGATTCAAAAAGTTTATGAAATGGATTAACTACTGCCTTGCTCAGACTATACTGAATGGTGACTACAGATCTGATGACCCCTCTCACGAAAAGCTCTTAGCAATTATTTTTCTTTTGCCAAGAAATATGAATTATGAACAGACTCTTTCTCCCAACTACATTAAAAAAAAAGATTGAATTAGCAAATACAATGCAGTTACCTGTCATGTTGCAGTAAACTTTCAAAGGTCCCAGTGCCCCACTGCCATCTGGATCTATCCAGTAGTAATTTGAAGTTTTGCCCAAGTGTTTGTATGCTTCACAAGAGAGTTCATAAATAGCTGGAATGAAATAAAACAGACCAATAAGGATCTTCATATATTGGAGCAAAAAATCCGTAATGACAATAAATTGACTTTATTTTTATACCAAGAACTATACCTTTGAGATTAAAGTAATGTCACTGACATTCACAGAAAACAAAGCATCTTTCCAAAAGATACAGAAGTGATTAAAAGCTTGTGGCACACAATTTCATTTTTTGGCATGTGAGAGAAAGCCAGAATACGAAGAGAATTCCAACAACTTGGGGAGGGGGGGGTGCTGGGAGGAACAACCAAACTTTTTCAAGACTGTCTTTAAACCATTTTTGAAAATACTTTGGTTCAGAACTTTCTTTATACACTGATTTATGTTTTACATCATAAATGGAGACACTTCTATTGATCCAACATAATTTTCCCTTTAGTTTTCTTTCAAGAGATACATCAAAAAAAGCTTACGAGTTTTCCCTCTGTCAATTTTATAATTTTTCAGGTTTTATTACAACTCAGAATAACATAGAGTTTCAAAATTGTGAAATTTCTCACTACATGTAATACCTATCCCTACCCAGCTCTGCAGTTACTCTATTACAGATCTACATAACTCTGTTACAGCAAGGTCTGAAATTTCACAATATTTACTGGAAGAAGTTTAATTGATTTAGCAGGGGGGTTTGTTTCAATTTTTCCTTGACCTCTCTATACTGTTTTCTATTTCAAGTCGTAAAACTGCTTGTCAAATTGTGTTATGATGAATAGCTCAGACATAATAATAAGCATTGTAGATAGAAGCTTTTCTAGTAATTCCCATATTTTCTTTGAAATGTATGACTATTACAAAGTTATGTGTGTTATACATGAATAAATTAAATCATTTTATGCATAGAAAAGTAAAACTGGTAATTTATATAAATTGGTATATACATATAATTTGTAAATTATATAAATCTTTTTCTATGCAAATTTTTAAAAAAGGAATGTGTAATGCTTCTTTGTTTTCCAAGGACCAGATGGTACAGCTTTTTCATTTGGAATCAATCAATCAGCTGCTAAAAGAAATGAAATGTTTGTTTAACCAGACTTCACATCCACTCTGAAAATTCATCTGATTTGTTGGCAATTCTTGCAAGCGATCTCCTTGCTAAGACTGGCTCTATTTCAAATGTCCATAAGGAAGAGCTGTTTCGCAGGGCTCTGATGATGAGTGACTGATCACACACACACATTTAAAGGCCTCTAACCAACTATCAAGACTCAGGAAGGAAAGCGGAGCTAAAAAAAGTCTCCAATTTTGATGTGGCATGAATGCAAACCCACACTGTTACCTATGTATGAAGAGAATCTCCTTGTTGATGCTACAAGAGAAATAATTTCCTGGAAAGTTTTACGTGTTCATTATAGGGTCTAAAGTTAATTTTATACAGGAAGTAGTCCCTTAAATTGTGAAACATTCCAAGCCATTTCCCCCTTCTCCCCAAACTAAGGTCAATAGATTCTTTCATTATCAAGGAGACTCTGTGCCTGTTTTCAGATACCTCATGCAGATTTCATAAGGAATTCATCACCAATTTTATTCAGAAATATTTTTCTCTCTATACGCTACCTAAATGTAATCACAAAATACCAACTCTGTTACAGTATAATTGTTGTGATACCAAGTCGCAAACTTTAACAAATGCGAAGAAGGCGGAGTTACTGAATGCCTTCTTTGCTTCAGCCTTTACTGCTAAGGCTGGCCCTCAGGCATCCCAGCCCCCAGAGGTGAGGGAGAAAATCTGGAGAAAGGAGGACTTCCCCTTGGTTGAGGAGGATTGGGTTAGGGATCGCCTAGGCAAACTGGATCCTCACAAATCCGTGGGCCCCGACGGGATGCACCCACAAGTGCTGAGGGAGCTGGCGGATGCTCTTGCCAAGCCACTGTCCATCATCTTCGAAAGGTCATGGAGGACAGGAGAGGTGCCCCAGGACTGGAGGAAAGCCAATGTCACCCCAATCTTCAAAAAGGGCAAGAAGGAGGACCTGGGGAACTATAGGCCAGGCAGCCTCACCTCCATCCCTGGAAAGGTGATGGAACAGTTCATCCTGGAGGTCATCTCCAGGCATGCAGAGGAAAA
>WAAD01031022.1:33396-69262 GCA_013389945.1 Fregata magnificens
TTGTGGTTTCTTTGTTTGTTGTTCAGGGGGGGGGGGGGGGGGGGGGGGGAAGAATGGAAGGACTGAAGACACAAGGGCAATTGATTTCTGCTTTTCAACCCAGTAGCAGTAAAATGCCCAAAATGTGTATTTGCTTTCTTGGTAGTTGGTCCAAACACACACTATATAAACTCTTAAGGGACTTCACAATAGTATTAAACCTCAAAATCTTCCAAGCTAAAGGTAAAGCCATTTCTAGCATAATACATCCAGGGTTTTTTTTTTTGTTTTGTTTTGTTTTTTAATCTATCAAAACCCACTATATCAGAAGCAGGTTATGTTCTCACAGAAAGGGGAAAGATGGGAAGCTCTGATCTTGTTAGGTANGGAGAAGAGGGGGGAAAAAACCACCCTACAAATGGCTTCCCCACTCTTAACCTGACATGCTTTCATATTGCATCAAAAACTACCTACAAGCAATAAGAGGTGAAAACCTGGTCAGAACAGTGATCCAAGGTCTTAGAGTCAGGTAAAAAGCATGTACAAAAAGAATCAAAAACAGAAAGAGAAGAGCACCAAAAAGATGCTATCGTCTTTTTAATCACTTGAATAATACAGATGAAACTGAGATCACCAAATCCATTTCATGCTAAAATTTGAAAGGGCTTGGCTGTGTTCTAACATGAAGTAAAAAGAAGTTTAAAAAAAAAAGCATTAAAAAAAAAATCTCATTTTAACTTTTGGTGTGAAACATCAAGCTTCTTTAAGCTTCTCAGTCTGGGCAGAAAATCCAGTAATTTTAATCGGCTGACAAAAGCAACTACATACACATTTTGAAGTTCACCATTGACTAAGCTAACATTCAAAACAGTGGGCTTGAGCATGACTTGAGGAGAAAAGTTTCTCTTCTTAGAAAAACTTTACTAGGAAAGCAGACTAAGGGAGAACAGCTTAGAGTGAAACAAAAACTAACAGAAACGCTTGTAGCCACACAGACCTTAACATCATTTTCATTGCTGCGTTTCTTCATGGGTTCTTTTCCACTCCCAGAACTGCTTACCTGAACCCCAAAGGGGAGGTGTTGATGGACAAGGGAAGGCAACACTCACTTCTGTGTTTCTAGGACCCTCTGTTTTAAACATTTGAGGAAAAGCAAATGGTTCAGAAAACCAGTTTACAGAATAGCTTTTTCCAGCTCCAGCTGAAAGTTGGAGAGAGTAAATTTCTCTTAGATTTCAATGGCTCTTTACTGATTGAGGGAAGCAAATGTTCTCACTCCTGTTTTACTTTCTGACTGGCATAAAGATCAAGAGAGAGTTATCCCACACAGCTGGCACAGCTGCTGGCTATCTCCAGAAAGCAGAAGAGCTGAATGACAAAAAGGATTTAGCAACTCTGTTACCCTACATGATGTTCCCATAGAGTTTCAGTAGCACCTTGGTGAACTACAGTTTCTGCATCACTATGTAGCTTTAATTTTAGGGCTGACAAATAGCCTCCCTTTATAAGTACAAAGTTCATTATAAGTAGAAGACCTAGCATGACAGTCTGCACTATGTGACACAGTGAATGTGTTACAATCCATTTTGTTTCTGTCAGTGAATATGGCTGCTGCAGGGGATAAACTCCTTTAAACTGCTGCTAATACAGGAGTAAATCTCCTCAGCTTTACAGAAGCATAGGAAAGGTGTAGATTCACAGGAACTGATCAAATTAAATGATAGTAAAAGTGACAAAAGTAGGCAGTGCATCAGATCCACAAAGTCCAGCTACGCCTCTCCATCACTTTCAACTGCCCAGAAAACTACTGAAAGCTAAACAGATTGTGAGGTGCTTGGGTTTATGTCACTCAAGCTGGTTTCAACTCCTGAGCCCCTTAAAAAGGGCTGAAAGCATGTAACAGACAAGGAAGGGGGGAAAAACCCTCAACCTTACTCAAGAAATAGTTGCACACTGAAATGGCATACCTGCCAACAAAAGGAACAAGTTTTATTTGTTGCTTTATTACAATATATATTAAGAAGATCAATTGCAAAACTGAAAATGTTAAAAAAGAAATTCTTATATATAAACACACATACACTGTAAGCTTCTGCTCTGTCAAGCTTAAGTTTCTCTCTGTGCAGTACTACAGCAACAAATCTATCTCCACCCTTATTCATTCCAGTGCTATGTGGTGGAGAAATCATGTCTGATACAATTCTTTTAAAATAGGTTAAATGAACTAGAAGTCTTACCAGGACTCAAAGCAAGTTACATATGAGAACAAAACCCCTTCTGAATTCCAGATCTGTATTCTGACAGTAAGAACACATGAAGCTGCTGGTTTGCTCTACTACTTCATGTATATTAAAAAGTTTTTTAAAAGCCCCACAAAAAACCAACATGATGCAACACTACTTCAATGTTCTTGTTATTCTGTAAAACTATTTCTGCAATGGTCAGAATCAAACCTTACATCTGTCAGGTTTTTTAAGTTTGGATATAAAAATTCTCTAGTTTGGAACTCATCCTTATAATGCCTAAGAACAGAAAAAGTAAAATAAGTCCAAAATTCAGTCTCCAGTTATAGTTAAACTTAGAATAAGTACACAAGTGTTAAAGTCAACGAAAAATAAGTGTGAACAAGTATTTTACTTTTACATCTCACATTTTAAAAGTGAGGTAAACCTTTCAGATATGACAATGAGATGGAAGTATTGCTAGAAATCCATATTGTATTGATGCACACTCTAAAAAATGTTCTGCATTGCAATTTTGTTACATCCAATTTATGGTAAAACATAGTTATATATAACAATGTGTATTTTTTATATAACAAGTATATTTTTGGTACATAAATCCCTCCACATCATCCCGTGTGCATGCACACACACTCCTTGCTAGATGATTCTTCTGCTTGTAATTATATTATTACTGTAATTATCCTTCCTAGAAGAAAATATCTGAAAGTTTAACTAAACTAAGTCTTTACTCATTCATAGAACAGCAACTTAGCATAATCTTGACTACTGTGAGCTTGAAATGCTTTCCAAAGTAGCTTTGGTCAGGTTTCCAAATGTTAAGGCTGCCCTTGTTCATTTGGTGTTGGCAAAGCAGATGTGGTTGGAAACTGCTGCCGAACATTTCTGGGTTTGCCCCTTCCACACTTTTAGGCTGTCAGTTTACAGAAGCTGCAAACACTTTCAGCTGTGAGAGCTGAAATCTAAAACACATTACAATCAAAAAAACCAAGGAGCACCACCAGCACCCAAAAAACCTCATCAATCAAATAGTGACGGAAGGAGGAAACTAAAGCTGAAGAAGAAACCAGCACCATTCTGATACAGAACTGCACATGTATATAAATGTTTCAAGCTGTTTCAACACACTTGAACTTTTCTAAGCGTAGGCACACTCACCTAAAAAGAGCTCCAAAACATTAAAAACACCAAACACAATCTGATCCTGCACAGAGAAGATTCTAAGCTAATCAGAACTTCTGCTTTGGTTTTTTTTCTTGCTATTTTTGCCTACTATGTAATTATCTTAATGTAAAAATGACAACAAAAGGCCTGTTTTAGTTTCTGCATACAGCCAAAGACCCCTTTCCAAAAGTCCTTCTCGATTTAAAAATATCTCCAAAATATTTGCTAAAATAACACCCTCCCCTAAACAAAAGAAGGTGGTAGTGGGGAACAAAAATAAAACTCTAACTAGACAAAACTGTCTTGCAACACCAACAATAGTTCTTCAAACTAAATTTCTGATGGAATTCTAGAGACAGCAATTTCTGCATGATCAGAAGGTGGACCTTTGGCCAAGAGTTGCTCACGACAAGCCACACAGCTAAATTTCAGGTACTTGCAGCTGAGACACCCCTGTAGAATTAGGTTACCTTGATGAGAAAAGCACAGGAAGCAGCACTTTAAATAAAAGAGAAGGGTCTAATAAGATAAAGCTGTAAGACCTTCAAGGTTCCTAGCCCCCACAACCCAGGAAGCAGCCAGTCACAGTTGCTCACATGGTGCACACCATGACATGCTAGAGCAGGAGGAAGGTGGCAGCACACTCAGCTAGCTGCAATGCTGAGTTTCTGTGCCCTGTCTACATGCACTTGGAAGCCACGCCTGAATTTGTCAGTTCTGGCTCAAAACTGCAATGAGGTTCACATCCAGGAAGAAAACCAAGTTTCTTGATGAGCTGCAGCTTTATGCACATCTTAAACATGATATGTACGTAAAAAGATTCATTTGGAGACTTAAAGTTCTTTTGGGAAAGATTTTTTTTTTTTTTTTTAAGTGGATCGACTGTGATGCTAAAGAAATTCCAGAAATTTCTTTCTGAACAAATACAACAATTCTGGATTCGGTTATGCAACATTCAATTACAACCAATTGACTTGCATTCAGGAAAACTCAAGAAATAAGGAAGTGTCCAAATGTGACATACATTTGCCAATGAAATATTGCCTAATTATTAATGACAATGGAAATCAGAAAACCCACACTTCCTGGCTTTATGTATAACTGAAAATTTGAATAAACTAAAACCTGTAAAGCCCCATGAGTAATATAATTCACGTGCTCATGTTGCATCTATTATTTTCTCCTGTTTTTAAAGAGATATTGCTATACGTGAACAGCCACCCAGCAAAAGTGCAATTTTCACATATCAATGCAATTAAGCACTTGGAAAATTTCACTGTAAATAAGAGAATTTGAGAATATTGGAAGGTACCATGAACAAGTCCACCAAATCACAGCTGTATATGACATGGAGCTTACCTCCACAGCCAGAAGTTGATTTGAGCTACTGCAGTCCCAAAAGCACAAGCAAGCACAACCCATGGCATCTTCACACACCTTCAGAGTAAAACTTAGATTTGATTGGGTTTTTTCTGGGATACAGTCATTGTACGGGCCCTTGGTTTGCTCTCACAGTTGGCCAGGACAAACACATGAATTCTAACAGCTAAAAACTTCATCCTTTCACTGTGGCCATGTGAGATTAGTAAGAGTCTATCACACACAGCACAGCTATTTTACTCACAGCAGTTCAAATGCAAGTTAACTTAAGCCTGAGGGTTTAGTTCTGCCACTCTTAACATCACATTAAATAAGTACTACATCATTCTAGAAGATGTTCTGGGAAAAGGTTGTTCAATTGCTCAAATTATATTTGGAGCAATAAGTGCCAGGAAAAAAAGCAGAATCTTTCTCCTGATCGTAATTAGTCTAACAGCAGAATCACATGGCTGGGATGAACCACAAAGATAATCTAATCCACCTCAGTCCCAAAAAAGCTCAATCACATCCATGTATCATTCCTGACATACTCCAGTTAAAAATCTCCCATGATGTAAATTCCTCAACACACCGAGCAAGCCTAGGGCTCCACCAGCCCTTCAGCATCAGCATTTCTCCCACTCTCTCTACACTGTGAAGCTGCTCTGCCGCAATTTAAACTCATCACTTCTCTTTCTACCCACCATGAATTTGGAGAACTCCTCCTTGCAGCCATCTTTTGTCTATTCGCAGATATGAATCTCTTCTTTACATTAAAAATGCCAAGTTTGTTCATCTTGGCCATGGGTTGTGTTTTCTAGGTGCTAAATTATTCTTCTTGCTCTGCTCTGGACTCTCCAATTTTTTCATGAAGCTCAGCATAAGAAAGTTGACAATGCCCAGCACAGCAGGATTAATTTGCACATCCCACAAGTTATGCATCTGTTAATTCAACCCAAAATAGTGTTTTCCTTGTTCACAGAAGCATGTGTAATGAACTACAAGGTAAATATGCCAGCAATAAAGCCCACTTGTACAGAATAAAAACCCCTCCAAAACCCAGCAGTTTTCCTCAACCTCTACTTATGCAGTTGATTAACCCTTCCTAAGCATAGTCCTTCCCAATGCTCAGTTGCTCTGCATCTCAAATCCTAAAAATAGCTTCCAAAAGAAAGACCATTCTTTAATTTTTAATATATAATCATAATATTATCTATATATAAATATATATTCTATATAAATAAAAATATTATATAAATACACACATACACACTATTTTTTAAAATTAATTGGGATGGTAAACCAACAGAAGGAATTTTAGTGCTTTATGGCTGGATGAGTGTACATTTCTGTCCACCGCTGCATTGGCTGTCATGCTGCTGAAACTTTCTATCAGCAAAGCTCCTTCGTGACCGAGCACAAGCCTTCTTCCTGTTGCCATTGATCTAAGCTTCAGCCTTCTTAAAGCTCTGAAGTTATGGATTGCCACCTTCCCAGCTGATATATCTGCCTCATACTCTCTGTCTGCATCCTACTGTGAGCTAATGAACTTATAAAGGATTCTCATTATTAGTGTAATATTCAAACATGCCCTGTAGAAACAGAAAGGAAATTAAAAAGCAGAGAAAAATAAAAATAATAAGATATGTGAAAATTTGCCAAATTTGTGTTGACTCTAGGCTTATTTATGTCAGTGATAAACAAAACAATTACCATTGTGGTAACAAAGGGAAGAAAGTAGAGGGGTTGCCATCAGAATAAGAAAGAGCATGCCAGTTTATTTGCCACTGGGATAATAAAGAAAATTACTGCCGTGGGGGTGAAAACTGTGATTTGAGTTACCACGCAGTAGCGCAACCCAGGAATTTGCTATGAATACAGAAGAAAAACATCCCATTTATGGCAAAAACAAAGGTGCTTCTGTTTCTCTCTCAACTTCATTCTTTCTTTGCTTTGGGCTTGGGGGGGGGTGGTGGTGCAGAGAGCAATGAATTTACCATCAAAAGGCTGATCAAAGATGGATTTTTAAACAAATTTAACAGTGATTTTAAATTAGAAGCCATAGATTAGGCAATTAGCATGCTTGTAACAGTGTCAGCCTACAGACATCACAAGAAAGAAGTATAATTAGACACCAATTTTTAACAAGGTGCTTTTGAGAATTAAGTCATTCAAGGATACACAAACACTTTTTTTTTTAAAAAAACCCCTTCATTCTAGCATGGTTCTTTGTGGCTGAAATAAACACCATTCAGGATAAAAACATCTGAAAGGGAGAACTGCAAGTCATGCCAAACATCTCCACGTAAGGCACACTTTCATTTTAAACCTGGATGGTTTGGCACATTTGTGTAGCTGTAATGCATTACTGGGCACTGCACCTGAGGGGGAAGATTGTCAAAGAAACTCTTAGATATTCACCGTGCTTGTGCTGGTCTTACACTGGTCCCAGCCACAGAAAGCTTCAGAGCTGCCTGGAGCTCATTTGAGTCTTCTCCAGCTGGGAGACAACAGGAACACTGCCAAGATCACCTTGCCCCCTTCTTCCCTCCTATCCCTATCTCCCATGCAAGAGGCTTCAAGGTTGGTATAAAAACTAAGTCTGAAAAATCCATATCCCTAAAGAAAAAGTATGATTTCTACTCCCACTTACTTTGTATTGCCAGGGCAATTGAAAAGAGAAGAGAAAACAAGGTACAAGCCTGGATTTACACTTTCCCAGCTGTGTAATACAAATGCTTGGTTGCACTCTAAAGTGCGCCGAGATACACAAATGAAAACCCCAGCAATTTATACAAGGGCCAAAGTAGGGGAGACAACTCCAGTAAATTTAGGTCAAAGTTACAGAAATACCTGGAATCTTATTTTAATACAAGACATGTATAAGTGGCATAAGTGGCTACAAATAGCAAAAATACAGATTAAACCCAGGGATTTTTCCCCATCAAGTTCATGCTGGTTCTTTCCTGCCTTGGATATCACAGCATTTGATCAGTCTTAAGACCTGAACTTCATCATCAATGTTAAATAATGCTCAGCTGCACAAAGAGATAACCTCATTACACAGCTTTAAAGAGATTATAATGTCAGTTTTTGTTTATTCATGAATATTACTAATTCCAAAATGCATTACTCTCATGCTCATTTATAGGACTATAATTAAGTTTTATTTTTACAGGCCTCGACAGTGGTAATTATCACTGTTTCCTGCCCCTTTCCCCCTTCCTCCTCACCCCAGTTCCCCAGACATTTTTGCATCTGAACCTATCATAACCAGCAATCCTGCGAAGAAAAATATGGTACCTTGCTTGGCTGTACTTACTCAATACAAGTTTTATTTGAGTAAAACTTCCTCAAGTTATTAAAAAAAAATTACTGGTTCAATAAAATAAGATTTCTTAAAACTTTACATTAAAAGCTTATGTTTCAAAAAAAGCAAACCACACCAACAAACAGTAGCTTCACTACAAAACAATTGCTGTACCCACAGGCTTACAGACACCTAACCAAATAGTGGGTTTTCCAGAGAAGCTGAGCACTTATTTCCACCAACAGAAAAGAAATAAAACATTACAAAAACAAATGTTCATATCAGCATTTAGATTATCTCGATCAAAATGTCAACATGACACCAATATAGAACCAATGCATCATCTTTGTCATTTCCCTTAATCACTAAGCAACTCACAATGCCAACAGAATTCAACTTTTTTAAAACTGCCACAAAAATATCAGCAGAAACATCTGCTCCCTGTCCCTTTTTTCATGTTTTCTCTCCAATACTTTCAATTGGGAATGACTGTGTCCTGGCAACTTACTGGAAATCATTTTCACATCTTTTTCACATAATGGATAAGCTGTGAAATTAGTAACATGTTAGACGGGTACCCTGGAGGTTGCCCTGGTTGGCACGCACTCTGTTTCATTGGTATCTGTTTCAATAGCAGCACTGTAGAGTATTCATTTAGACTATTTACGGAGGGGATGAGAATATGAGGAAAGTGTCAGGTTCTGTGAAAAAAGCCCATCTGCACACCCACAGAGCAGCTCAGAGATGCAATGGCAGGGGAGAGGCCCAAATAATACCCTGCCAGGCTGCTCCCAGGCCCATCACAGGAGCCATCAGCCCATCAAAGGCCCATCTGCACAAGCCCAGAGAGGGGCCCAAATCAAGGACTCCCAAGCAACAAACAACCTGTCTGGGGCTGTCCCAGCACAGCCTTAGCCCCATTATCTGGGCATGGAGCCCATCACCATGAGTCACTGGGAGCAGCTCTCCCCAACACCTTTCAGACTAAGGGGGTTGCTGCCTAGGGTTGGGACACATTATGAGATGCATGGGAAACATAGCTCAGGATCACACAGGACTTATGGGATGTTTAGGGGCAGAACCGAAGGCAGGAAAAGGGAGAGGGTTAGGTGATTTGGAGGAGGAAAAAGTGCAGGGGTGGGGGGGGCGGGAAATAAAGAGGGATAAGTGTAAATAGTGGTCTGGTCAGTATGCTTGCGTGGTTGTGCCCTGCATCTGATCAGCACAGTCTGTCTTGCCTTCTTGTTAAATTCCTTTCTCTTTCCTGGGCAAGGAGCTCTCAATCTTGTGTGCACGTGTGTGTATGGGGGTGTGCGTGCCAGCAGGTACAGTCAGAGCACAGGCTGGAGGGCCCCTGTGACTGTGGTGCCAGCCATTGGAGCAAGTACAGGCATGTGAATGTGTGATGGCTAGTGAAGATCAAGCTGGACTAGCCAGCAAGCAGGTGAAGTGGCCTAGAAACAAGCAGAGGTGAGTGGGTCTCTAAGGGTCAGCTCTGGATGTGAGAGCACCTGGGTATCTCTAGGGGTGAGAGCACAGGAGGGTCAGCTGTGGGGACCTGGAAAGTCCTGGCCAGCTCTGGGTGTGTGTGCATGCAACAGTCTGTACCAGTAACTGGAGTGGCCTCAGGAGCTGTATGTCCAGGTGACAGAAACTGGGGAGACTGGGATCGAAGGCCAGCTACTGGGCAGACTGAGTGCCTGAGCCCTGCTGCTGGAGGGATCCAGCCTGTACATATGTACATATACTCCTTCTAGTGGACCTCCATCCTGCTCAGCCAGAGTGGGAAGCAAGGTGAGGCTGTTGGTGCTGTCCATGTGTGAGTGCACTGAGTGTCTGTGTGGCCGGCCATGTACATATGTGTGCTTTATGTGCACGTGCCTGCTGGGAATGCATCTTTAGCCTTGCTATTGGTAGGATCTGGGGTCATCAAGCTGCAGCAGCATCGCCTCTTTTGGTTGTTCAATCTGGCACAGTATGTTTTCTTCTAACAGAAAGTCAGAATACAGAACTTATCTCCTGTAGGCATTTCCACTTTTATTTATTGTTACAATTAACTTCTCACAGAGCCCTGAATCCGTGGGTTGCACTCAGCTACACTGATATTCAACACATCTCCCTTCTCTGTGATCGGTAACATGCTGCCTGACAAGTAGTTCAACTGATCAAGACCTGGCTGAAGCTCCCAGCTTCTGTCCAGCAGAGCTTTCTAATCTGCAGAATGTGTTTGATGATGGTCATCCAAACTGCTGGAAGAAAACAAATACAAAGACTGGGTGAAGAGGAAAAAAAAAAAAAAATAAGAGCAGATTATCAGAGAAGGAATGATAAAAGGAGGAAACAAGCTGTTGCGGTTGATAGGCAACCACAAAGAAATTGAGAAACATGAAAATGGGGAAAACAGAAGTGGTTTTGAAAAGGAAGGGCATAGTTAAGAATTTCAGAAAGCATAACAAGTCCATGTAGCTCATTTAGCCTGAGCATGAATCTGAGAAATGCAGTGATATTTGTAGTGCTCTGAAGCAGCAGTGGCAGATATAAAACAAAAATAGTGACAAACTGCACATTATGTTTTCCTCTATGTTTTAGAGCATCTAGTAGTTCCTTCTGAACCTAAAAGCATATTGAAAACATATCATATAAAATAGAGTAACCACACCCACAAGAAAATTTAATCTAAAGTTTCCTAAACAAGTGATTAGGGAATATGGATGTGATAAATGAGTTAATGTAAAAGCTACATAGGGATACATGTGCTTAAAAATTTGCAAGATGAGATTCAAAGAAAGACTGTATGGTTCCAGTAAAATAAATAGTGCTAGATGTACAGCTAAGTACATAAGTACATGTAAGTAGTACAGCTAAGACTTCTACTGAGAAAATGAAGAACTAAAAACTACATCAACACATTTAAGTACTTCTTCTAATATCAGCACAAACTCTATTTATGAAACAGTAGCATCTTCCATGTTTTTTTAAAGTTAGCTAGAAGTAAACATAGCTAGAAGATTCCCCAGGCTTCAGTAAAATATTTAAGGAGTTCCAGTAACCTATTCTTACTTCTGCTAAAAGACTTGTCTAGCCAAGATAACTATTAGCCATCTAACCTAAGGTGAAATTTTAAAGACACAGGTATGAAGTATGACTGATATCAAGCACCTACTTCTGCTAATGGATTTTGGTCCTACAATTTGCCCTGCTTTGTCTCCCATTTAAAATAAGCATATTGGGAAGGAGAGTAAAACTCAAAAAAACACCATACTAAAACTACAAAAAAAATCACAGCTCTTGCCCCTGAGTGAAAAGGGTCAATGTGGACAATTGATTTCTAAAGAAGGCATGTAGAGCTGCCAAAAACTTCCACTGTAAAGAAGCTTGAGTATACTAGAAAAAATGAATATAATGATGTTTGAGAAAGGTAGTAGCCATAAACAAGAACCAAGATGTATCAAGAAAATACCATCTAGAATATATATTGTTCACAGAGAAGTGTCGTAAGAGGACTGGCAATAATTAATCTCTATGCTTATTTACTACTGGAGCCATACACCTACTATTGTAAAGATAAGCGTTGTCATACTAGTTATTAAGGCAAATTATAGCATACAAAGCACAAGAAGTATCTTAGGGTTTCACTCCACTTAATCAAAAATGCCTATTTACCCCACAAAACACTGTTATAGAGCAAACAAAGCAGTAAGAAACTGAGCTGCCATGTTTTGTTACCCCTTGAATGAATTTCTGTATTTTCACTTTCCTTATCCTTGTTCTCCATTTTCTTCCTCAAGTGCAAGACTTCCCATGGTTTCAGCTTGTGACAAAAGAATACTATTACACTTTTTCAGAGTTGCCAGACAGGCCTGAGACGAGATAACCAGCCTTTAATCTCAGCAGAAGTACAATGCAATAGTCTCTTCCATTGCTTTCAAGCACAAAGCACAAGCACATTCCCCAACCAACCACACTTTTGCTCCTGGACAAAAACAACTAAGATAACCCAAAGCGTCAACTCTAATGAGGTAATGGTACCTTGCAGGGGAAGTCTGCTTAAGAAAACTCAGCAGGGTTCTACTCCAAGCAGCCCATTGCAGAAGGGGGGTTGCACTGCTTCTTTTCCACCTCAGGATTAAGTCTGAATTGCTCTATATAATTTTGCGTTTGAAAGGCTACATTTCAGAAAAGATGAGTGGCTCCTGCTAAAGAAAGCTTGGAAATTCAATTCTCAGAGACTTTGGGGTAACTGGCCACCAGTCTTATACCTAGGATATGACAGAGTTGATTGCAAAGCCTCTGTTTTCTTCAGCAGATTATCTAGGGCAGGCGAAGTCCTTATTATGCCCCTCTTCTCCATTCATACACACAGGGAGAAGCACAAAGGTCTTTGGTAGTCTGCTTTTCCCGTTGTACTTCTACCTGCAGTATGAATATCTTACACATTCATACAACTAGATCACAAAAACCAACACTATTATGAGGCAGTAACTGGAGGTGGTTGGCAGTTTTTGAAGGATCATCCTCCCTTCCAGGAAAAATTGGGGGGTTACATGAAACCAAGGAACAGTTCCATAATTTTCTTGAATAGTTTGCTTTTTCAAAATAAGTTTTTCAATCAAAACATTAGCTCATCAACATTTAGCATGTTTCCAGCCTGGTAGATGATAAATGAGGGTCTGATTTTACACTGATCAACTGTTCTCATTAAACTTTTGGAATGAAAAGAGGTTGGGGTTTTTTTTGCAAGCCGCCTTCTCATTTTTTCAAATAGCTCTTCTGCTTGTAATGTTTTTCATAAGTCTCAAAGTGCTTACAAAGAGGAACATTATTCCCATTGTACAAATGAGGAAGAAAAAACCAAACCAAGAAAAACCCACACAAGTGAGAAAGAGAAGTAACTTGCCCCCAAATTACATCACCGGGAAATGCTAACACAAAGGACTGAATCTAAGTATGCTAATTCTCAATCCGCAGTCCTATCAGATTGATCATACTGCCTTCCACATACAGGAAAACTCATTCCAAATGTAGCATTTTTCACATCTTTCTACACTAGGTAATGTACATAGGAATGCCACAAACCCTAGATAATGTCTGGTTATCTGTTGGTACATACTGCTCTTTTAATGGCAAACATAACAACGGAGGGTCCGATATGCTGACCGGACCCAACCCACAGGGAGGTCTGCTGCCTCCCTGGGGCCAGGGTAAGAGATGTCACCAGAAAACTCCCTAGACTGGTAAGGTCGTCAGATTATTACCCACTATTAGTTCTTCACGTTGGCAGTGAAGAGAAAACAAAGAGAAGTCCTAAGGCAATCAAAAGGGATTTCAGAGCCTTGGGGTGGTTGGTTGGAGAATCAGGTGCTCAGGTAGTGTTCTCCTTGATCCTCTCAGTAGCAGGGAAGAATATTGAATGGAACAGGCAGGCCCAGCTGATCAATATGTGGCTCCGAGGCTGGTGTCATCGGCAGAACTTTGGGTTTTTCCATCACGGGATAGTCTATTCATTGCCGCGTCTACTGACATCCGATGGGACGCACCTTTCTCAGAAGGGGAAAAGGGTCTTTGCTCAGGAGCTAGCAGGGCTGATTGATAGAGCTTTAAACTAGATTGGAAGCCGGAAAGGGACAATACCAGGATAGTCAGCGATGAGCAACGGGATGGCACACCAAAGTTTGAGGAGCTGCGTGCTAACGAGATTCCTCAGGCTGCTCCACGTGGAGATGAGCACAATGAACCACATTTGAAGTGTTTCTACACGAATGCATGCAGCATGAGGAACAAGCAAGAGGAGCTAGAGGCCTTGGCCCAGTCACAGGGGCATGACATCATAGGCATAAGTGAAACCTGGTGGGATGAGTCCTGCGACTGGGGTGCCATGATGGATGGTTACAGGCTCTTCAGGAGGGATAGGCAAGGCAGGGGGGTGGCATTGTATATAGCGGAGGGGCTGGAATGTATGCTGGAACCAGCTAGTGGTTGGCGACGGGACGGTTGAGAGCCTCTGGGTAAGGATTAAGGGACAGACAAGTAAAGCAGATGTTGTTGTGGGAGTCTACTATAGGCCACCCAGCCAGGATGACAACACGGATGAGTCGTTCTTTAAGGAACCAAGGGATGCTTCCAAGTCATCTGGCCTTGTCCTTATGGGGGACTTCAACTTGCCAGATGTCAACTGGGAATACCACACAGCTGCTGCAAACAGGTCCAGAAGATTCCTAAACCAGCTGCATGACAACTTCTTGGTACAGGTACTAAGGGAACCGACCAGGAAAGGTGCCCTCCTTGATTTGTTGCTCATTAACAGAGAGGGTCTCGTGGGTGAAGTGGCAGTTGGTGGCTGCCTTGGCCACAGCAACCATGAAGCAGTCAAGTTTAAAATTTATGGTAACAGGAGGAAAACTGCCAGCAAGACCTCAACTCTGGATATGAGGAGAGCCGACTTCAAGCTGCTCAGGGAACTACTTAGTAAGGTCCCCTGGGAAGAAGCTTTTGAAGGCGCTGGGGTCTACCAGTGCTGGTCGCTTTTTAAGTACCACCTCCTAAGAGCACAGGAGCAGGCAATCCCAAAATGTCTCAAGTCAAGCAGGTGAGGTAGAAGGCCAGGTTGGCTGAGCAGGGATCTTCTTCTAGAACTAAGGCGAAAAAAGAAAATGTATAGCCAGTGGAAGCAAGGTCAGGCGACGTGGGAGGACTACAGAGAAGCTGTTCGCCACTGTAGGGAGGAAATTCGTGTGGCCAAAGCTCAGAGCTGAAGCTTGCCAGTACTATGAGGGACAATAAAAAGGGTTTTTTTAAGTATGTCAATAGCAAAAGGCAGGCTAGAAATAACACTGGCCTGCTACGTGATGAGCATGGTCACCTCACAAACAAGGACATAGATAAAGCGGAAACTTTTAATGCTTTCTTTGCTTTGGTCTTCAATACCGATGATGGGCTCTGGGACCCCCGGAGCCCTGGGCTCGAGATCCATGACTGTGAGAATGGTAAACTCCCAATCGACCCCGAACTTGTGCTGGATCTGCTGCTCCAGCTGGATCCCTACAAGTCGGTGGGGCCAAATGGGATTCATCCCAGGGTACTTAAAGAGCTGGCTGAGGTCATAGCAAGACCTCTCTCAATGATTTTTCCACACTCTTGGGAATCTGGAGAGGTCCCGGTTGACTGGAAGCCGGCAAACGTTGTCCCAATCTTCAAGAAGGGCAACAAGGATGACCCTGGTAACTACAGGCTTGTCAGTCTTACCTCTGTGCCTGGCAAAATAATGAAGAAGATTATTCTGGGAGTTATTGAAAAACACCTGAAAGACCACACAGTCATTGGTCCCAGCCAGCATGGGTTCACGAGGGGAAGGTCTTGCCTAACTAACTTCATTTCTTTCTATGACAAGGTTACCCACCTAGCTGACCAAGGGAAGCCGGTCAATGTAATCTTTTTGGATTTCAGTAAAGCCTTCGATACGGTCTCTCACAGTATCCTCCTGGACAAAATGTCCAGCATACAGCTGGATAAACACGTAATGCGATGGGTCAGCAATTGGCTGATGGGTCAGGCTCAAAGGGTTATAGTAAATGGGGCTACATCGGACTGGCGACCGGTCACTAGCGGGGTTCCGCAGGGATCCATCTTGGGGCCAGTGCTCTTTAATATTTTCATAAATGACTTGGATGCAGGACTCGAAGGATTAGTATCAAAGTTCGCCGATGACACAAAATTGGGAGGAGCTGTGGACACTCTCGAGGGCAGAGAGGCCCTGCAGAGAGATCTGGACAACTTAGAGAGCTGGGCAATCACAAAGCGTATGAAGTTTAACAAGGGCAAGTGGCGGGTTTTGCACCTGGGACATGGCAACCCTGGATGTACGTACAGACTGGGGAACGAGAGGCTGGAGAGCAGCCCTTCAGAGAAGGATCTGGGGGTTCTGGTCGACGGCAAGCTAAACATGAGCCAACAGTGTGCCCTGGCAGCCAAGAGGGCGAACCGTGTCCTGGGGTGCATCAAGCACTGCATTGCTAGCCAGTCAAGGGAAGTGATTGTGCCGCTCTACTATGCACGCGTGCGGCCTTATCTTGAGTACTGTGTGCAGTTTTGGGCGCCACAGTATAAAAAGGATGTGAAGCTATTAGAGAGTGTCCAGAGGAGAGCCACAAAGATGGTGAAGGGTTTAGAGGGGAAACCATATGAGGAGCGGCTGAAGTCACTTGATCCGTTCAGCCTGGAGAAGAGGAGAGCGAGGGGAGACCTCATCGCAGTCTACAGCTTCCTCACAAGGGGAAGAGGAGGGGCAGGTGCCGATCTCTTCTCCCTGGCGACCAGTGACAGGACCCGAGGGAATGGCAGGAAGATATGCCAGGGGAGATTTAGGTTGGACATTAGAAAAAGGTTCTTCACCCAGAGGGTGGTGGAGCACTGGAACAGGCTCCCCAGGGAGGCAGTCATGGCACCGAGCCTGACAATATTCAAGGAGTGTTTGGACAATGCTCTCAAACACATAGTGTGAATTTTGAGATTGTCCTATACAGGGTCAGGACTTGGACTTGATGATCCTTGTGGGTCCCTTCCAACTCAGAAAATTCTATGAATTAAAAACAGTATGTTCCCCTATTTTGAATTTTTAAAAAAAATCTTTTTAAAAAAATTACATGTGGAGAGATAAAAATGTCTGCATATATATCTGAAGACGTTCTCATTCCTTTGACTACTGTGAATCTTTACAGTTGATCTTGGCATTAACTTCATTCTCTCACATGTCTGAGAAAGCCAGAATTACAGAGTGACTTCAAAATGTGTTCTTTCTTTCTTTCTAGTGGCTGTCAATGGGATTTTAATATCAGCACCTTAATGCTTTTTTGCAATTAAAGTGTTTTAACAGTGAAGTAAGCAATATGCTAGATTGTCTTAATGGAAAAGTTTAAGAAAAAGCTAATTAATTTTGAAGTCTTTACATGCAGAGTCCTTTTCAGGCTATGATTAATTCTGACTTTGATTTTACAGCATACATGAGTTGTTTTAAAGTTATCTATTCTTAATTACATGTTCTCTTTTAACTGTCCCCTGGAAACAATATTTGGTTGTGCTTTCTGAATAACAATAGAGCACAGGTTACAGTTGCCTGCGAAAAACTTAACTCATCTAATACCTAAGCTTTCCCAAACGCAGGCTGCAATTCAGGCAGCTTGGTTAGTTTCAAACGTGTTAACTAGGTCATTGAGTTAAGGGACTGAAAATGCTCTGAATTAGACCCCGACCATACTGTTATTGCACTGGACCCCAAATATATTTCCCCCACCTAGGAGAAATTTAGCTTACAAACTCACAACACTTGATTCTAATTTAGAGCTACATATAAACAGCCCAACTGTATAAACAGCTAAAATCTGAAGCCCAATTTCAGCCCTTGCACTGTCTCTCACACCTCGTCTGATAAAGTAATTTCCAGCTGATTTTTTAATTTCAACATAATTACTGCTGGTTGACTATTCACATTCTGCTTTGCATCCTAGTGTTTATTTTCTCCACTTAACCTTCACCGAATGGTACTGATGCTATTGCTCATTTTGGAACTGCAGCCCTTTCTGTCCTGAACACAGATTCCATCCATTTACTTACAATAAAATTGCAAGTTGCTTCCAATTTATTACACATTCTGCATTTCATAAACACCTGGTGCAGAGCAGTTCTCAGCTCAGCAGACAATAAATTAGTAGCAGCACAAGTAACTAGAACTTGTGGCACTGAAACTAAGACCAAGCTGATTTTTTAAAAAATAAATATTGGAGTATGAACCCAAAAAGCTGCAACATCCCCAAACTCAAAAAAAGTATTAACAGAGTACAAACCTTTTCTTTTCCCAGTTTTGCAGGAACAGCTCAAAAGTGCAGCAATTTGGGGCTTATATATTTTACATGAAAAATTACATGAAGATCTCAGACTAAATCAAACAACTTCACCCTCATTTTAAAATTACATTTTAATAAAAAAAGAGATAGTTTAGTAATAGCCTGCAACCTTAGGAAAGAAATGCATAATGTTAAATCCTTTGAAAACACATAATAAATAATAGAAGATGAATCCACAAAGACTACTATAAATTATGATGGCAATTCCTTTGAAAAGCATTATTGGAAAAGAGATTAGCCTCTTTAGGAAGCTAGCATATTGATTATGTGATCCTTTTAATAAGCTTCTGTAAACAAAAGTAGTTCCTTTATAAACAGGCTTTGAGAATCTCTATTCTCAACAGCAAAGAGATCATCCCAGAAATAAGGTTTTGCAGACCATGTATCAAATTTGAACATTTGATTAGTTCAGATACAGAGTGTGGGAAAGGAGAAGAATAAATTGATACTGACATCACTGGCTGAGAACAATCAGTTGTTAAAAATGCTTTCTCAGAGGATGCTAAGAGCAGAAGAGACAAAAGCCTCTTTCTAGAGATTTCAGAAATTCTAGCTCACCTTTTTCCCCTATTACTCCAAGATCAGCATTGCTAAGACACACATCCACACTGCCAAGCTTTAATGCCACATTATTTACCTCCTGGAATCTACTTTGCTTAACTCAAGTCACAAATACAGAGTCTTAAACAGAAGTGCTCAAGGAGCAATTCAAAAGCCCACAGCCTTCATCAGGGACACCCAAACATCAGCTCACAAGAGGATGAGGTGGAAAGGTGAGGAACTGTAGTCCCTTTTCTTACAGCATCTAGTAAAACACTCCATAATAACTGTGCTAAAAGAGCTAATCACCCTTTTCTCATTGCTCCCTCCTACCCTAGTGTTAGGTTCATAAATATTTTCCCCAGCTCTAGCCTCCTCAAACCCAGCAGCTCTGCCAAAACCACCCTTACTATTTCTCCAAACTTACCTTCCTCAGAGTAACTTCACAGTTCACCTCCCTACAGACCTCCTCATCTCCATTAGTGCATCCCACAGCAGCTGTCCTCCATCAGCCCAAATGAGGCAAATCACCTCAAATAGATGCGGATGGGTGGAATGGGAGCAACTCAAATTTTGCCCTATTGAAAGTTCCTCTTTCATGTTTTCAAAACTCAGCAGCTTGGGTTTCTAGTATTTACTGTGAGTCTGTGGATTATTTCTCATTCCTCCTTTCATATAATTCAAACAATCTGTCTTCCATGAACAAGGTTAATAGGCATTGCAAAGACCCCCTGCATGCCTTAAAATGCCAGCTTTCCACTACAGATACTCAGCCCAGTATGTTCATATGTTGCCCAGTTTACTTATGGAAATTCTCAATTTGTCATTGGGAATTCAGCGCAAGATCTGGCAGTCTTGTGTAAATCATTTAGTCATATGGGCTGCTGAACCTGTGCTCAATCTCACTAAAATCAGATGCTTGCATGTGCGCGGGTCCCCTTCTGCGGCATCTATCAGGATGCTGCTTTCTGCAGAAGGCCTAATTCAGGAATCTAAGATTTGTGCATGCATGCTGCTGATGCTGCTGACTAAAAGCACCACATTTCACCGGCAAACATTCAGAAATATCAAGGTGATAGTTTGTCGCAGCCCTGCACACAAATCCCCACAAGACAACTGAAGGGGAGACAGTTTTGTGCCAAGCCTTCTCAAAATATAAGACATTTCTGACTAGGCTGTATCTTCTACTTGAAGTGTATTAAAAAGCAGCATTCTTCCTGTCTTTTGAACAAAATATTCTTTCACAAGAATGTCTTATGTAATAGAGTTTCTCAGCACAAAATTATTTATGGTTCTTCCATAGCTTCACAATGGAGAAAGTCATGTAAGAAATATGCTTACATGCTTAAGCTCAGAAAGATTACATATAAAGGATTTGGTAAACCGTTGCACACACAAGGACAACACAATATTTAAATGCTAAAAAAAAGCATTTGTTTTGGACTTAAGGGTTGAACAGGCTGGGAACACAGTAATAAACTGTGATCGGATATGATCTGCCCATCAACTTAGCTCAAATTATCAAAGTTGTAAGTATAGTGAATTTATTACTTATTTGAAAAAAAAATAATATCTTGTGTCTTCCCCCCATCTTTTAACAATTGAGAACTAAATTTCAAAAATTAAAAGTGTCCTTTCATTATTAGTACTGGGTGCATAACCCTATCATACTGTGCATTTTCCCCTTTAGTTATATTAAATCATCACCATTATTTAATCACATTAGAAGTCCCCATAATTTGTCTGATATCCTGGTATGACAGAAATTATAAATCTTTCCTAAATATTTTACTACATATTTTACACAAGAAATCAAAACTTGAATTTAACATCAGAAGTTTGTTTAAAAAGGCAATACCATTTCACTGGAAAAAAGAAACTTACACTGAGAGATTTTTAAAAACTTCTAAGGAATTCTTTGAGCATGCAAAGGCTGAAAGCAATCAATAGTAAGAACAATAGCAGTTATGAACAGAGATGCACAAGTCAGAGACATAGATGTATCTAGTTAGAAAGAATTTTCTAAGGTATCGTATCTGACCCTCTATGTCACTCTCTGACAGAGGCTCTTTCCTACAGAGTTTGCACATGAAATGCAAATTTATAAGGTTCACTCGTTATCTTACCAACATCCAAGTAACAAGAATAGAGAAATAAAGAAAGAAGAGAGAAGCAACAGATTTTAATTTACTGATTCAAAATAGATTTTAATTGGTGTTTTTAATCAAGATCTGCTCTTCCTTATAAAGCTAACAAGGCTCAGTGCTGACAGGACTAAATGTTATTAGCCTGGCTGAAATAAAACTGCCATGGAAGTTAATGAGAGCTCTCAACAAATAACGAGACTAGAGCTGAACACTAGGTTTTGTGGTTGGTTGCAGAGTCTTTCATTTCTTATCCAAGTTACTGGCTCAAATAGAGTCTCCCCTGGTAGAGGACAAAAGCCATTCCTCACCACGGACTGTTTAGCGAGCTATGCGAGACATGTTAGGGGTTTCAGTCTATAGTCTAAATGGGAGGCATGCCTACTTTCACACACAAAGACCACTCTTAGTATGGTTGGTTTTAAATAAACTGCTGAGATGACAATGGCAGTGGAGAAGTCAGGAATTGCACAGACATGGAAGATCATCTGAGACAAAACTGAGGTGTTGCTCATGTTGCCAGTGGGAATATGATCCTCCTAGGACTTAGTGACAAGATCTTGTGTTCTGGGACCATATCTAGAGATCCACTCTGTGGTCTCATATAGTGGCTAGACCAACAGATCTAATTTGCTCTGAAAAAGTTGTGCACACAGGAGATCCAAGGATGAGAGATGCTTAAGAGTGAAGTGTGTTTTCTGCAAAGGAAATGAGCAAGTAGCGGGAGAATCCCAGGACAATATTTGTTTCTTATTAAGCATTAAAAGTGGCAAGTGATGTAGATGTGCACAAAAACCAATTTGGATATGTCGTGGGCTGACAGTGGGAGTAACACCATTTGATCTTCAAACGCTTGTTAAGAGCATAACACTCGTCTGGCACAGTGTAACTCATTGCAGCATCCAGGAACACTCTGTGCAGAGGAAGCAATGCTTTAGAGCTAGCATCTGTGTGCATTTTTAAGCGGTATCTGTAATACATTGCTCCCTCCACTTCTCTGGAATCTAAGCAGAATGCTAAGTTAAAAGTAAAGAAAAAAAAAAGAAAGAAGAAAAAAAAAGAGACAAATCTTTGGACATGTGTACATGTATTATGTTTTTCAGGAAGCAGCAGGAGCTGTTCTACAAGGGGGCCGAGTCGGGAGCTGTAAACGATCCCTGCACAGGGTGTGCCCTCCCTGACAGGGTGCCATCCCACCATCCTGCTGTCCCCAGGGTGAGTCAGGGCAGGGACCATCAGGCAAGGCGAGGTAACAGGCCAGGTGCAGGGACCATTCAGGAAGCCCAGCCAGGACAGCAGGAGACAGGGCTGTGCATGCGCCTGCCCACAGGAGAGCTGAGGGCAGAACAGTGTGACCTGGTGCCAGCTGCAGTGAGCCCCCCAAGCCCATGGGCATGTGGGGTGGGGAGTGGACCTGGTTGTGCTATTGGGCAATTAAGGCCTAACAGTGCTCTCAGGATCCTCCGCCTCTGCTGTACAAAAACTTATCGTTTGCCTGACCCATCCAGTCAAGCCTTTGAGCACTACTTCATTAAATCCCAGACATCAAAGGAGACATTTACCAGTGACTCACCTGCAGGTTTATTAAAAATCCAAAGAGAAAGTGGCTGGTAGGAGATATGCTGAGGAAACACCCAAATTGAAGACTACCTCAGCAGTCCAACTTATGCACAGAGTAACTTTAAATGGAACAAGAAGAATTTGGATGTCTTGTTAGATATGTGACAAAGACTTGGCTATGAATTTTTTTTTCTGTTACCATTTATGGGGCAAAATTCCTAAATGGGGGATTTCTCAAAACCTAACTTAGAAAATACTTATAATACTGTTTGCAAGGACATTCTGTGTAAGCTTATATACATCTTAGAAATATTTGTGCTTGACATAACATATATTCTTCACTACTGGGAATTACATCTGTAAAGTGAGGGCAAAAACATCAAATGGCACACTATGATTTTTGTCATCATTGTACCTGAAAAAAATTTATAAACTGTGTTTGGTTCTTTCATCTCACAGGAAAAGACTAAATGAAGGGTCTAATAAAGAAGACATACATGGTAATATGCACCCAAACTTTAGTAGGTTCCTGGAGAGCAAAGGATGTGAAAGAAAACTAATCACTGGAGGTTTCTTTGAGAGTGTGAATAAAAACTAACATGAGGAAAGCCCAATGGCATAAACACTTTCCTTTACTCACTCCTTCTTCAACAAACATTCTCTAGGCCTCTTGGATACAAACAGATCATTCAGCTTTTTATTACCCAGGAAGGTAGGATGTCCCTCCTACTTTTCCTGAGAAACTTCAACTCTTCTCGAAAGACTGTTCAAATTCCACTTCAGTACCTTTCTTTGGGAAGTTGCACTTTATTTTTTTTCCTTTTTTCCTTTTTTTTTTTTTTTTTTTAAATTAAATTTACTCTTCCAAATTTAAGGAGCGTTCTTAAGGAACAGGATAGGAATATTATCTTTAAAATGTACTAGGAAAAATACTTCTCTCCGATTTTATCCTCTTGGATATGTTTTTGTTTCATTCTTCTTTCTTAAGGCAGAGCTACTTCAACATAGAGTTACGTTTTATGTATAGGTCCTGGAAACTCTGTTCTGGTTTTGATGTGGAAGGTTGCATATTGTATGTGAAAGACTAAACCAGTTTCTATCAATATCAAATCCTTAACGACATAAAGCCAAGTCTCTGAGCACAGATAGGGCAACTCGAGTCTACAACTGGTAATATTGCCCATCAAATTATTAGGCCTTCTCCACATTGACCTGAGATTTAATTGTCGAAAAGTGTGATATACTGAGGAAAAATACTTTAATATGTTTAAAGTTCCTTAAACAGAGGTTTTGCTAGGTATAGCAAGGTCAATTCTGCTGCACTGGAAGTTATGTGGGGGGAATTACTCTCTGTTTGTTACCTTAATTTTAGGAGAGGAGAGGAGAGGAGAGGAGAGGAGACCTTGTTTGGCTCTGCGCGGGGTGGGGTATTTCCACAAATCAAGCGTCCCCACCGAAGCTCGTTCCGAAGTTTATGCGTAACGGTTAATAGGCTACACCTCTCTAATACGTAGTCATTAACCCGATTAAACGTTCTCTTCTTCCATTGGCCTGTATTTCTCCCGCTTCGGTTTAAAGCCGTAGCGTGATTTTAATTAACNGCCTGACCACTTCAGGGCTGACCAAAAGTTCAAGCATGGTTATGAAGGGCATTGTCCAAATGCCTCTTAAATGCTGACAGGCATGGGGCATCGACCACCTCTCCACGAAGCCTGTTCCAGGGTTTGACCACCCTCTCATTAAGGAAATGTTTCCTCATGTGAAGGCTGAACCTCCCCTGATGGATGCAGCTTTGAGCCATTCCCATGCGTCCTGGCACAGGATCCCAGGGAGAAGAGATCAGCACCTCCCTCTCCACTTCCCCTCCTCAGGAAGCTGTAGAGAGCAGTGAGGTTGCCCCTCAGCCTCCTTCTTGTCAAACTAGACAAAGCCAGTGTCCTCAGACACTCCACATAGGACATGCCTTTTAGCCCCTTCACCAGCTTTCGTACCCTCCTCTGGACGCATTCAAGTACCTTAACATCATTTTGAAATGGTGGGGCCCAGAACTGTACACAATAATCAAGCGAGGCCGCACCAATGCTAAATACAGTGGGAAAATCACCTCTTTCGACTGGCTGGTTATATTGTGTTTAATGGACTGCAAGATGCGTTTCTCCCTCTTGGCTGCCAGGGCACCTGTGTGTTCGGCCACTTCACCCAGCGCACCATCTACCTGCTCATCTCACAGCTGGATAACTTGTCCAGAAGGATGCTGTGAGGGACAGTATTAAAAGCGTTACTAAAATCCAGAAAAACTACATCCACTGCCTTCCCTTTATCTGCTAGGTGAGTGACCTTATCATAGAAGGATATTAGTTAGACAGGACTTTCCCTTTGTGAGCACGTTGACTGTGCCTGATGGTTGCATTGTCCTTTAAATGCCTTTCAATAGCACCCAGCATGATACACACCACTTTCATCTTGTCAGACGGTAGAAACTTTGGAGGGGTTTTTCCTGTGTTTTGTCAGTAATGACACTCCATATTCAGATTATCTAGTGAAGATGATTATTCCACTGCCTGCCTGGAGGCACTCTGGCTGCCTGTACATTCTCTTGAGAATAATCAACGCATTTGTGTGTCCATAGTTATACAACATGATTCATGAGAACCTAAACAACCTTACTATTAGTGGACAGTCTGGCTTATTTCACTCATATTAGGTTGAACAAGTAAGATAGCCTGCAACATTGCTTAATTTTAATCGCAGCAGACACATTTTTTGTAAAAGTGGTTTTCTATGCGCTACTCACGCTTTTCTCTTCCCTCTATTAAACTGTAAGAAAGGAAAAAGCTTCCATACAAATAGTCCACGACTTATTAAAACACTCTTTTTCCTGATCAAATAATGCATTAATATGCTTGTGAAACTGCAAGGCCTTTGTCTTTTCTAACAAATCTGTTTGAGATCACAAAGAATAACCATGTTGTTCTCAGAACTCCCCTGGTCTCCAGTGAAGTGGAAAACCATACTTTGCTTGTTTGGGATGACTATACATCTGTACAGTTTATTTTCTTTTTTTGCTTAAGTAAAGTTCAGAGCATATTTTTGCCAAATTATGTATTTGCTTTCTCGCTATGGAACTATTTTCAAAATTGCTGACAGGAAAATATCATCGCCATGCCCTCCTTTCTTATCTAGACTCTAAATGTAGAAAGTCCAGTGTTTCAGGTGTTTCCTCATTTATCGAAATGCAGGAAAATCAGTTAGTACAAACTAATTGATGGAGGTCTTGCTGAAGATCACAGCCTATGCAGATTAAATTTGGCTTTCTGATTACTGATTTTGGCAATAATCAGGAATCCAAATTATCACTGCTTCTACAACATGTGTAACACAAATGTTTCTTACTCAAAGTTTTTTTCTAGATACCATTAAACTCATTATTAAAGCAATATTTTATTTTATGGAGAAGGTCAATATTCCTGGGAAAAAATATCAATGCCCATTAGACTTCCAGTGACAGCTAATGTATTTATCATTTCAAGAGAAGATTAGTGCTTTATTCCTCATTAACTTTGAATCACGTTCCAAAACATAGGGTAACATTTATTCACAACAAGCTATGAGGAGACAAAGCCAGAGAATTCAGAGGTCAAGTTCTGTTACAGTGAAACTAATAATCACTATATTGTTTCAAATACTTATTTTGAAAAAAACTTACAGCACCTTGCCAATCTAAAATTGTAAAAATTGTGTATGTTCTTTCTCAACAGAGTTGCATTCTCTGTATATTCCAATGCAATTAATGCCTCTTCTTGTGACAAGAATATGTAAGGTTGCATTTCTCCTATTGCTTTTACAGAACTAACAGGCAACAGATTTTGAGCTGGATGTTAGTTCCTCCTATGGAATAACTGAAGATTTACAAGCAAAACATTTCCTGACCAATATTCTTGAAGGAATGGGGGCTGTACACTTGTAAAAGTAAGGACAATGTTTGTTTGAAGGTGAAATTAAAGAAGAACTTGTCTCTCATATGAGTAAAACCGGATAAAATTAAGAATAATCTTTTAACTGCAAATTAGAATTTTTTGCTACTGGCAATCATTAGGAGAAGGCAAATATGATCAAACTAGGTTCTCTTGGCTTTTTCCTAAATCTAACGAAGTTTGTGCAGGAGGTGGTAGGTAGATACATCATAGTCATGGTAAACTCTGTCAGTAAATCCTTTACTGTGTTTCTCTTACATACAGATTCTAGAAAAAATATGCATTGAGCTATAGATTAAAAATCTGAGACAAAGACGCTCGAAAGATCATTATTTCTCCTGATACACGATTTGTAAATTTATACCACCCTGTTTTAAAGAAGCTGTAAACAGCAGGAAACATGTTAGAGCCTAAAACTAGATGTGTAACTCATGCAAAGTACAGCAGAGCAGTGTTACCTGAAGATCATGATGGAGATGAGAATAAGGAAAATGAGCTCCTGTTCTCAAAGGTTTCAGGATCCATTTACCAAGACTCTGGAAAAATATCACTCTAAGAACTCTGCACAGCAGGTCAGCCTTTGGTAGGCTGTAAAGGTTAATTAGTTGGGGATTAAAATATAAAGATAGTAAGGATGATACTTACTGTTAATTATAACCCTAATAATTTTTTAAAATAATTTTGTAACTGTTTCATCACTGTAAATCATTATTTTTAAATAAATACATTCATTTATCTTTTAGTCTTGTCTGATGATAAAATCGATGCTCTAGTCTGATATTTGCCAGGCCACAGCATTCCCTTGGGCACTGAGTATCTGCTCACCAAAAGAAATCTGGCAGATTTCTAGGGTATTTACCATACAATGAGAGATACAACTTTCCAGTATTTTTGGTTCATTCACCATGGAGCTCCAGGGTAGCTGGATGAAACAAATTATTGTGGAGTAGAGACATCTTTTTCTGTGAATGGCAGCTTAAGCCTCTGACAAATAACAAAATAGTGGACACAGAGCTTGGAGATTTTGATGTGTCTTTGAAAAATGAAGACCCTTCCTGTAACAATGTCCTATTCTGAAAAGCAAACTATTTCATGATCTTAAAATGGCAAATGTGCGTAATTGATTTACACAATTAGAGAGATAATAAGAATTAAAGTTGTTATTTCAGATTTATTTATTTGAATTTTTTCCTTCTGTGGCTGTTTATTTTCAGTTTATAGTTTATAGTTTCTACTATGTCTCAGCCCCAGAATACATACTTCTCCATCTCTCTAGACTAACTGTTGCTTTCACTATCATGCTATATATATATTATGACCAAACCTGTGTGAAACAAAGCCATTTTGATTCACAAGGATTTCATGCAAACGTTTTTCTCTGTTTCATTTCAAGGAGTTCATCCCTTGAGTTTGTCTTTGAATTTCAACTTCAAAGGAACCTAAAACCATGATCTGAAATTCAGTCAAGGCTGCAAAGCCTTGCCTTGTTTCAGGTTAAAAGCTCAGGAAAGCGTTGAATTCCCTGACCAAAGCAAAATCAATTAACTGAAAAAAAACCCCTTCAGTAACACAGAATTATCTTGTTCCTTTAAGTTCAGCAAAACTCAAACTCATTAAAATCATCAGCTATGGAGTTACAATCCCTGCTAACGTAGTCTTGACTCCAACCTCTTTGAGAAATGGCCTATTATACCCACTGCACAAACATACGTTGAGAAAATAAATATATATTTTACTGTAGAGTATAATACCATTTGTTTTGTAAAATAATCTTATATTTAAGTAAAATGGTACTGAAGAAGTGCTATCTGCACTTACTTTCCTGTTCCACAGAATCATGACATCTGCTAAATTTTACAGCCTTTCATACAACCCACAATGCTGTTTAAAATTGCTTTCAGCTAATTTTATACCACACATCAGTTATCATTCCAACTTCCCTCCTCCCCCAGCATCTCTTTTGTACTCCTATTGCCACAAACATCAGAACTCAAAAGCAAAAGGCAGCACACCAAGCATGTCCGAGTACACATGCATGCTGCACAAGTAGGAAAGGACAGATAGGGTCAGTATCATCGTTGCACAGCTGAGGCCCTGGACCTCAGGACAGTGTAACTACAACCTTTGGCAAGCTTCAACAAATTCCCTCATTATTTGCAGCTATACCTAATGCTGTGAACACAGCTGGAACATGCTCTTGTAAATACTGATAGCTATTGCCTGCTCAATAAAGGCAGAGTTAAGGTTGTCTCAGTCTATAGCTTGATGCTATAATTTTTAGTTTTCATTCATTTTTGTGCCATTAAATTCTATTCTCTAGAAAGACAGAAGACTTCACATACTCTGACAGGATATCTATCAAGTGAATAATTTTCTGCTCACCCTCGTTCTGTAAGAAAGAAGACTTCTGAAAGTATAGCAACACACATGGTAAAAACTAAAATTATGTTCTTTAAACACAAAAATGAAGCAAAACAAAAGCTTAGCCATCTAAGCTAGAAACTTTGCCTGAATTAAAAAAGTAAAGGTTCTCGAACAATGTGTCTCCAAATGACCTGGACAGCTGTAATCCCATACACTTTATCCATTCCATAGCTAAAGATGGGGCAATATACTCCAAATCCCCCTTTGCAGTCCAGCAGTGCCTTTTACTTGCCTTATTGCACTGTTTTATCCATAAAAGGCAGGTGAAAATCCTATTAAGAGAAATGTTCGCAGGTCCTTGGATTATTATTTCTTTCCTTTGTAATAAATGTGATTTCAGAAAAGTGATGCCATCCGTTTGTCCTTGCTACTTCTCTTTGGGACTCAAGAAGAAAGCTGAACTATGTTAGGTTATGTCTTAAAAGCTCATCTGCACACCCACAAAGGAACACAGACAGACAATGGCAGGAGGGGGAGCTCAAATAATACCCTGCCGGCCCATCCAGCGTCCAGGCACCAGCAACTGCGGAGTCTGGGATCCAGGGCCAGCCACTGGGCTGACTGAGTGCCTGAGCTGAGCCGCTGGAGGGATCCACCATGTGTGAATATGGATGTTCACTATTCTCACTAGTGGACGTGCATCCTGCTCAGCCAGAGAGGGGAGCAGGATGAGGCCATTGGTGCTGTGTTCATGCGTGTGCCCTGCCTATGATCTGTACAGCCAGCCATGTACATATGTATATACGGTGTACATGGGATCTGTGGGTGCATGCCTACCAGGAATACATTTATGGCCTCGCTACTGGTTGGACCTGGGGGAATGCAGCTGCAGCAGTCTCACCTCTGGTGTGCTGTCGGATCCAGCATGATACATTTTCCTCTAACACATTATACTTATTTTCAGAGGCTCACTAGATAAAATATACTTACTTAACTGAGCTTCCATCCCTGCATTTCTGCAATTAAACATCTTAACAGCCTATCACATGCATAGGAATCATATTTTCCAAGTGGCTGTAATAGATCAGCCAAAGCTCTAAAAATACTATACTTTCACAGAAATATATGAAATTTTTTTCTTTGTTTCACTGAAATACTACATCACTGTAAATTCCGTGTTTTCTTTCCCAAGATTAGATGCAACCACACCACCACTATGCACATTCACTCTTGGTGGAAAAAGGGCTGCCCATGAAATTTCTCCTCCAAGCACTGGTACTTTAAATATCTCTCTTTAATAAACATTCATTTGCCATTTAACTCTTTCAGTTTTTCCAGTTCAGTAGCCAGACCATAGAGAGCTTTGCCATTCAATGCATATATATGTATTAATAGTTATAATATAAAATGCATTCCCTCTTACATTAATACAATGTTTAAAAATAGAATAGGGTTTTTTTGGTTAAAAATGAAAGAATTCTGCAATTATCTTTGTAAAATTTTGCACAGCTGTAGTTAAAGTAAATAGTAAAGTAATATAAATTTATATCTATATAGTAATATAAATTTATATCTATATAAATTCTGGCTTCAATTTTGACTTTTCACCTGTTCAGAAGCATTTTTACTCTCTCCTCAATATTAAGAGGTTGTTTGCTATGAAAAAAAGGGAGAAAAGTAAGGATTGGATATGTTTTCTGCATCTTCTAGATATTTTAGAATACACTTCACAAATGAAAATCCCACTTGTGTACAATAGAAGGAACAGAAGACACATGCTGCTGACTCTGCATACATTGTTCAGAACCTATAAAAAGAGCAACTGTACCTTTTTCTCTTCTTTCCGTGCTTTAATAGTGTAGGGCATGTGGACCTCATAGGAAATATTCTTATTTGAGAATCTCATAACACCACAGTAAATAACTTGATTTCAGAATGACCAATAATCAGTACATAAACACGCTTCGAGATTAGCAACCCGAACGAGTGTATCTCTAGCACCGGTCAGCAGCTCTCTGCAACAGCTTAGGGCAGATTCACTGTGTCCATCTGAAACTCTAGTGTGCAATTGCTGAGAAGGTGTTTGCTCAGTACACCCAACTAAGACAGCTGTACTGCTTTGGTCCCTTGCTCGGCGCAGCACAGTGCTATGTAAATACATCTCTATGTAGGTAAGATGGAGTATGATTAAGCCAACACTTCCTTTCAAAAAAGGTTTTAGGATCTTTAACAGCCAGAGAGGAAGACTTTGACTTTTTATCTCAACCAAAAGACATCAGTGTCTTCCCTACTCCATTGCAATTTCAAAACTGCAGGATGGCTTACAGTTATGACAAGTGGCGCCACTGTATCCAGTTCCATCACAAGTGCACTTGAAGCTGTCCCACGTCTGGGTGCATTTGCCTCCGTGTTCACAGTGATTGGGCACACACCTGTCAGGACGAGATGCAAAGACAAAAAGAAAAACCTAAATGAGCATTAAGATTTACACACAGCTAAATTGTGAGCTGCCCAAGCAGTGCACCACGTCCTTGCCTGGTAATTAATCCTCTTTATTTTAGGCAGATTAACAGAATTTATATCTGAACACACAACTGCACAAAAGATGATTCATCGAGGCTCCGTTGTAGCCCTTTTACAAACAGCAAAAAAGCGCAATAAAGGTGGAATATATTCACCCATCATAAATTGGGGTTCTAAGCTACATATCACTGGTACTTATCTGTCAGAACAAAAAGAACATCACAAGTCACACCCCCTCCTGCTGTGCAGGTGGTGTCATGCCTCAAGGGCTCCAGTCCCACAAGTGACTGAAAGTTAAAGAAAGAGTGCCAGTGAGTTGCTATTTATCTTTCTGTTGCCAGCAACGGGATGAAGTGGAGGCAGATTGCCTGCTGGCTAGGATGGAAATTACTAATGCTGCATTATTAAAACAAACAATAGGCTTCAGTATAAAAGCTGTAAAAGTTTTTTTTTCACAGTGATTTGTGGCAAGTGTTGTTCACCTTTCTACCACCCACCTGCTTTTCTTCTCTAGCTACACGGTTGCTGGAGAGTGGAAGGAATGCAACAGAAAAAATGGAACAGCAGAAAACAAGTTATAGTAGAACATATGTTTATTGTCTGAAATATTATCTAAATGTGATTTCAAAGATTTGAGTTTGGCCAGTTTCTTTTCTATCAAAGATGGTTATAAATGGGAATTACCATGTACTTTCACCTTTGAAACTATTAAATTTCTTTTCTTTGAGAGAGCTTGGAAATATCATTTCAAAGAATCCTTTTTTTTTTTCTTATTAAATTTGTTACAGTCAGACTCAGTACAGGCTCTGCATTTTTGATCAAGATCTAAAGGAGCTTTTCTTTCATGTTGAGTTGGCCAAATCTAATTTATGAACTACACTTTTTTATTATGACATTAAAAATAAAAATTAGGAGACCCCCTATTAGACAAACAAATTAAAATATGTTCATAAATGCATTACAAACTAAGTATGCTTACCTCTAAGATAAATCTTAGTTCATCATATTCCTGTGATAGTTAACAATATTCTATTAAATAACACCCAAGGACAGCTTTTCTTTCCTATGTAGCAATTTATTGAAACAGAAAGTATCTGGGTGAGCCCCCTATAAGCTTACAGTCTCATATCTCCTCAAGTTCCAATTAATAGCATTGGCATATATGACTCAGCTACCAAGAATAACCTACATCATGATATGCATTAGAGACTTGAACATTGTGTACTCACATTTATAACAGATTTTTGGTTTTATGCATGCCAGTACAAGTATCTCAGAATATACACCATATAGATGTCTTACGTCCTATATCAGCCTGCAGTACTTAAGGTTACCCATTCCTTCTTTTTCAAAAAGATGAGAAAATACTGGCTTGGTTAAAAATAGTGCTTAAAGAAATGCTCTTCTAAAGCAAGAAACAAAGCATTTTCACAGTAAAATACAGTGAAACTACCTGAGGCAATTATCACAGTTCAATAAATTATGTTTTCAACATGGTTTAAGTGAATTCATTTAGTTTTGTAAGTGTGGCAGGCTAAACACACAGATAGAGCCGATTACTGCTATTCAGCTAATAGGTGATGACTTTCTGTTGTGCTCTCAACACCACAGAAGAAAAACAAGAGCACATAATAGCACATTTCTAAACAGCCAAACAATTTAGAATTTATATGAATCCATAGCTGGTAGGTCCAAGAGTATGGAAAGCAGAGAGCAGTGACATTTCAAAAATAGTCTCTGAAAAGTAACTTTTATTCAAGGTTATAAACATCTACAAAAGTTCCTAAATCTGAATGCGGTTTTGTATTTATTCCAGCCTTTCAAAATAACTGCTTTTGATGTATTTTCTTCTTCATTTACATTTGAACATACATTACTTTAAAACTATTTTTCCAATGACCAAACTAAACATTTTTCTATGTGAATTTCACCAGCTATTTATATGAAGTCTCACACATAATGTTAGCAACTAGTTTCACATTTTAGTGCGGTATAACTTACTTTTATTGTAGCATAACTAGTAAAGATACTGCATTATTGACTATATAACTGAGGTAAATGACTTAATCTAGGGAAATATGAAAAGCAGATATTTATCTGTATCATTTAATGGAGCATATGAAGTCATAAAAACAGAGGTATTCAGCAAACTCCTTGATGTTAATTTTATGCTTCTAGTATGATGGCTGGACTAGCCTAGTCTGCATCTGCAAAATTTCTTTTTTACTCATCTGCTTTTCCCTGTTCTAAATATGATGCAGATAGAAATAAGGAGTAAATAATACCTTAATATTAGTGCTAACTGGAGTTTAAATCAGACTATAGGATCATTTCCTTAAGTCCTCCTTCCACCCTCAATTTCCTTTTAGTTTATTTTATCAGATAGAATTATAAGATTTATTTTCTATTAAATTCATTAGTAAACTTCTGTAACATAATCTGCTCTCATCTGTCCACTTTTTGGACAAACCTTACCCACAGGAAATTTTAGGTAACCAGAATGTAAAAATTACAATCTCCCCCTTTTGAAGAGGTATCAGGAGGAATATAATTTTGAACTGTAAACTCCATTACCTTTCAAACACTTTTCTTGCCATAGAGTGATGGTAAGGTATGAATACTGTTAAGATAGAACGTACCTTGCCTATGTATTTCAGTATACATCTTGCTAAGAAATTTGTATTTTTAAAATTATTTAAGCATATGCAATCATATAGTTTATCTACTTTAGGCTTATAATTTAGTATATATACAAAATGTATACACTCAAAACCAACGCATGCTCTATTTGCAGTTCATTTATATTAAAAGACTATGTTTTTAGGAAATTCCATTCTTTAGTCTCCTTTTAGGAATAAGGCTGCATTACATAAAGAAAAAATTAACTCCAAAACCTCACTTCCCTCCTCAACCAGGCTCTGACACAAAACAGAGAATTGGAAGTAAGTTCCTAGTCACCGAGTTGTGTCCCTTCCCATTGTGGACACCTACATTTTACATACTGCTGCTTACAAAATCTTGCTGACTCCATTTTGAGAACTTTGTTGCTCTATGGCTCCTTCTGAAAGGCAGGTCTAGGCCTTCATGCCTTCAAGTGTGATACATTTTCTTTTAATTTCCACCCCAAAATTTATCCATAGAGAGTTTACAGATGCTGTTTTGTTTTGTATTTTATTTAGTAACATTGACTTGTCTTAAACAACTTTTGTTCTCCTTTGGGATTTACATCTGATGACTGTGGAGAGCAATCATAACTTCTCTCAGTCTGTATTTTTATGAAAACAAGTCTCCTGTTGGAAAATAGATTTTCTATTGTTGTTCTTCCTTGCAGCTCTGTTCCCACTTGCACTTGTGACCTAATGAGTATTCTGGAGGAGGTCTTACCAATGTTTTGTGATTTCAGAGTTGATCAACATTTTGTATTTCTCTACTGAAATTATTTTGCCTGATATATAGCATTTTCCTGACTACCTCAGAATACTGGTTCAATACTGGCTCAAAGTCATCCTGAGATTGCTCAGTACATTAAATACCTTCAGTACTTTCCCATCCTTCTTCTCTTCAATCACTTCCAACCAACGCCATCTTTACACTGAAATTCTTATTATGGTTGTTAACAGCATTACTCTGTACTATTAACTTCCACAGTGTCATCCAAATCTTTCTGCTTATTTTTCTAGGCTGAATCTGTATCATCAGCACATTTCATCACGATATTCCTAATTTTGAACCAAAGTCAAAGCATTAAACAGGATCAACTCTGGCACTGATCTCTGAGCAACTCTAATCTCTCAGCCAGCTGTTAACCCATCAGTATAAGTGGTGTGGCAATTCCATTTGCCAGTTCACAACTCAGTTTGCGATTCATCTCTCAAACCCCATCTTCCCCGGTTTAGCTAATAATTTCCATCATTACAGTATATCAAATGTTTTATTGACATCTGACAAACTAGATCTATTGCATTTCTCCTGTCTGAGAAAAAACTACTGTGCTTCATCAGAGAAGGAGATCAGGTTAATCCTGAACAATCAACTGTTGATAAACACCTGCTGCATTTTACTCTACCTTCCATTTACTTCCAGGTATTTAATTATTCTTTCCTTCATTTCTTCAAAAGCTTAGTGAGACTACTAAAGTCAGATTAATACGTGTCTAGTGACCTGGATCTCTCTCTTTCCATTTGTTAAATTACATGAGGTTAACTCTGTCACCTAATAATACAAAACCATGTGGGTTTTTTGTTTTTGTTTTTTTTTTTTTTTAGGGCTGCAATATGACATGTTAGTATTATGAAACAGGGCTGTCTTCCCAATTATAATCTAATTAGTTGTGGTGTATTCTTGGTGCCTCCTTACTCTGCTATCATCCTAAGTAATTGCTATTTCTTTGTTATTTGCTGATTCATTAGCAGTATTTAATCTGAGCAATATTCCTCAATAATAACTTGTATAGATATTGTTGCCTTGCTTTCAGCTGTGGTAGGAGTCAACCCACAGAGTTTCACCTCCTTTGATCTTAAATATTCTAACTGTATCGTCTAGAATATCTCTTTTTTCCAGTCCTCCACAACACAGACCAAAGAAATAGACCAAATTTCCATTCCTACATAAAACCCATGCCATTCTATTCCTTTCCTGCTGATGTTTGACACTGCCCTCCTTATTAAAAGTATATATGGTATTTCTCCAAACCACCACTTGGAAAACTGGCCTCTTTTACACTTTACCTGTAGCTAATTCTCCTTAAAGTTATTTGTAACAAATCGGTTTTAATCAACTGTCTATGTTTTAAAACTACAGATTGCAACTC
>WAAD01031023.1:4697-28758 GCA_013389945.1 Fregata magnificens
TTTCTGTTGCGGCTCTGCGTGTAGACGGAGAGCATCTACTGTGCCCACGGGCATAGACCATTGTGCTGTTGTTGCTCCAGGCTCTCCAGCCAGGGCTGGCGTCAACTGTTCTGTCTGTGTGCTGAAAAGCACTAACTCTTCTCCTTGACCGCCTCCCAGCATGTAGCAGGGAGGGCAGAGCGTTACTGTGAAATGGCGGCTTCCTGCTCCCTTCCTCATCTGCACTTCCAGCCGTGGCTACAGGAGAACAGTGCTTTGAACTGAGTGACTCTGGTTATAGTCCCCTTCTGCGCGTGAGCGAGGGGGCCTTTCCGTGCCCTCTTGGAACCAGTCGGTCAGTCCAGGTGACAGCCCTGTGGTGTAGAAACACCACCTGCCTGTTGCTGCGGCTGGGGGAGGTGGCCCTGAGCCAGGAGGCCCCACTTGCGTCCTGCCCCTGCTTTCTGGACGTTATCCCCAGCAGCAGGGGCCAGCATCCACCGGTGGTCATCTGGGGCAGTCTCCTGGGTCTGAGTTCTTGTTCCCTGCTGTGAATTCATCTTCTTGTCTCGGAGAGGGAATTCCTTCTTTCTTAGAGAGGCAGCACTACTTTTGAAGAAGAGAAAGGGGTATGTTGTTGAAGCTGCTCTCTTGAGTGGTAGCATAAGGGTTTGTGCTTTCAGCCAGGTATACACCTGACTAAATCCCCTCCCCTGCCCTCTGGAGGAATGGGAGGAGGTGGCTGATCTGGTGCGGAAGGGAAGCACCTAGCAAAAACTCATCATCAGCCAGATCACGTCCGTGTGGACGGTGCCAGGCTTAGAGCAGAGCGGGGATGGCTCTCCAAAGGCAAGCGGCCGTCCCAGCATGTGAATGTACGGTGCCTCCCTGCCGCAGGGCCAGGATCTGGGAACGCCCCTGCAGCTTTCCCCGGGACGGTGTGCTGCAGTCGGGCAGTAGTGGCTTCTCAGCTCGGTTACTTCTGTGTCAGGGACTCCAAAACCCACCTTCACAGGAAGCTGAAGGAGGGCTGCTTCTTGCCCAGGCAGGGCAGAGGCTCTCTAGGTGGGAAGGAGGCCTCCTTGGAGGCTGTTGTGGGAGTATGGAAGCGTGCAAAGAGGAGAGAGATGGAGATGATGAGACTCCAGTCTTTGAAGTTCTCAGTTTAAAAGAAAAATAAGCTTTTTTTGCTGCCTCCCAAACTTGAGGTTTGGTTTTCTTTTAATGATGTCTCTGGAGCACCCTCTGAAACCCACTTCTCCTGTATCTGTCAAACCAATGTGCTCTTTCAAGACATCTCTGTTTCAGAGGAGATGGCCTTGAACTTGTGCTTTTCCTGCTCCCTTCCCTCGAGCTGAGATGAAGGCACTCCAGCCCTCTTGTAGTTGTGTTGCCAGTGAGCCTTTGCAGAGGTAACGGCCTGTCCCAGGGACACTGCTGCTGCCCGGAGCTCTTTAAGGAGAGTTTCCAGCATGCCCTTCCCCTCGCTGGGGGAGGTATGGTCCTGACCTCGTGCCCAGCATGGGTTCCCAAGCAGGCTGCTTGCCATCGAGCTATGACCAACACGGCCGGTGGATGAGGAGAGTGGAGCCCAGCTAGCTTCCCCCAAGCCAGCGCCTGCAGCCTCAACCCTGCAGGTTTCCAGACTAGGGCGAGTTGCTGAGGAATGGCTGAGCTGTTGGGTTTCCCTTTTTCTTTTTCTTTTTTTTCTTAAATCCCCCACTTACAGACGTTACCACTGCCACCCCGTCCTTCTCCCGGGGAATGTGCTGCTGAGTGCCAGCCCACTTGCCACACTGGACTGGGGGGCGCTCAGCCCACAATCGCAGGACCTGATCCAGTTGTCCCCCACTGTCCCCGCATCTGGCAAAGCCACCTGTGAGCCGCTGCTGTGGGACAATGTGCTCCCCTCTGGCACAGGGAGGGTGGGGAGGGGATGCCCCCCGGCCACCTGCTTATGTGTGTGAAGCTTTGATGCCGCTTTGCCCTGCCACACGTATTATACCTGCTTTAAAAATAGTGGTGTGAGTGGAAGGAGGAAAAGAGGAGGGACCAACCTCTTTGTATCTTAAAAGGAAAAAAGCGTGCTTCAGAAATGTTCCTCCAGTGTCAGGCAGCAATGGAAACTAACGGCCTTTTCGGGTCTTTTCTAGTCTTGGATGTAGGCGTTCAGCTTCAATTTTATTTTTTAAAAACCTGCACTAATTTACCTGGTTTCTTAGGAAGAGAAGAAAGAAATTTTTTTTTTAACTTTTATTTTTTATGGGTTTGTGTTCTTTTTGTTGATGTCCGTTTGTATTGAATAATTTGCTACATTTGTAAAATGTAAGAGGTATATATAATATATGTATATTTCTAACGTAAAAAAAACTGTAATTTTTTTCTTTTCAAGATTTTTTCTTAAAAAGAGGAGAGAAAAAAATATTTTTTCAGGAAAAAAACTTTAAAAAAAAAAGAAGTGGTGAAGATTCCTTTCTCCCCAGTCAGCCTCCCTCCTTTCCCTCCCACCCCTCTCCGAGGAGTGAATTGACAGTTGCCTTGTGGGAGAGAATGAGTGAAAGGACGCAAGTCTGTATGTCTCCGAGCGGGGGGTTTCCATGTGTGCTCTGCTTGGGTTTCTTTCTGAGAAGGGGGCTACTGAGAGGGGGAACCAGGGGGTTGCTGTCTCTTTTTTCTTTTTTTTTTCTTTAGCGAAGGAGGAATACAATCAGAGTTTTGTATTCAGAATGTTGTGCAATATTTTGGAACGGGACATTGGTGTGTCTAGAGATTTAGTTAAAAACAAAAAAAACAAAAAGGTTGATCAAATCTGTACAGTTTCTATTGTTCCAGATTTTTTTAAGTTTGTATTAAAAGCATGATATAATAATCAGTTGTCGTGTGGTGTGTGCTCGGGGGGAGAGAACACCTCTGCCTGTTCCCGGGTGAGGAGGGACATGGCCACCTTCCCTGCCCGCCTTCGGATGAACCGGCGCTTGGCGTCTTCCTCTCGCAGGCAAGGTCACTGGTCTGCAGTGCACTCAGCAGAGGTTTTGTTGTGTTAGGAATAGCTTGGTGATGCCCAGGCTTGTGCAAGATGGAGAGGGCAGCTGTCTCCCTGACCTCTTGTGCTGCCAAGAACAGCAGTGGCATAGGAAAAAGCGGCGGTCTGCCTGGCCTTCCCAGGTCCTGCTGTGATTCAGCTCCCTGGGGCGGCGGGGGGAGCTGGCTCCCCTTCCCAGGGAGAGGAGGGAGCAGGGTGCTTTGCCTTTGGCGTGTGGTGTCTTGGGGCCTTCAGTCAAGCAGCAGACTTCCTAAAATACCCAGCTTCTGCGGCAGCTAGCCAGGGCCATCGCCTGTGGGGCCAGGCTGGGATCCGTCTGGTGTCGTTGCACAGGGTAGATGAAGCCTTCCCAGGCAGTGGTTTCTGCAGAGGGGATGCTGTTTGTGGGTTGATTTTTTTTCCCCTCTGTGCAAACCAGTTTGGGTTTATCATGGAGCATTTGGGGTACTTGCTAAGCAAAGGAAGCCTCGAGGCGCGTGCACAGGCCATGCCCTCCCTCCTGTGAATGTTCATCCAAGGTGACCTCCAATAGCAGGGTGGGCTTGAGGCTGGATATGAGAACCAAGCGGTGATGATGGTCTGATTTTGTTTTTTCTTTCTAACCTCTCATTGCTCAGCTTTAATCAGAATTTCTGTCAGAGGGAGCTGTTCGTTTTTAGCAAAATGAGATGAGATGGCCCCTCTGTGCTGAGGAAGGTGCTGAAATGCCTGTCCCACCCCACACGTGCCGGATGGCTGTGTGACCCAGCTTCCCCAGCCCCACCGCACTCCTGCTCGTGGAGTGGCTTGCAGCTCCCCGCGCCACCTCCTTAAAAGGTGCTGAAGGGAGCTGCTCTGAACGTACTTCAGGAAACCAGTTGTGGAGCTGGTACTGGCTGCTGGCTCCCGCTAGCATCCTTACCCATGCCCCTTCAGCTCCTCTAGCCTGAATTTCTTCCTGGAAGAGCTTGCGCTGCTTTGCCCTTGGCTTTGCAAGCCTAGGGAGCTGGGCTGCTGCTCATGCCTGCTGCGTGCCACGTGGCTGTCGCACTCTGCTAAGCAACAAAACTATTTTTTCCCCTTTGTCTCTCAAACCCCTTGTAATCATTTATCTAAAGCATGCACAAACACTTGCCGTAAGACATGTTTCTGGAAATGGAAAATTGAGGGTGAGTATGTGCCTTCCTGATTCTTGCCCTGCATTTGCTCAGCTGTGATGCTTGGAGGCACAGAGCCTTTCCCTTTTTGGGCACAGGTACGCCGGGCGGTGGGGCCTGGAATTAGTTTACAGCTGATAGCTGCGCAGCCTGGGCAGGGATTAGGGAAAGGGCTTAGTAGAGCCTTGTTCCTCATAAGGTATTTGCCCCTGTGCTGTCTCAGGGAGCTGAAGGCTGTGGGGAGGTGAAACACCCACCTGAAAGCAGTGTGCAGGGACGAGGATCTGCCTTCTGTCAGCCTTTAGAGAGGAAAGGAAGTGCTGGAGCCCTGCACTCGGCTGGTGTGGGGTGGTGCCTGGGTGTGGGAATATTTGCCGGGTGTTTGGGCAGTGACCGGGTCGGTCCCCAAATAGGGTGCTCCAGCAAGGCACGGCAACAAGATGGGACTTGCCTCCTGAAACCTCCAAAGTGAGGGGCGTGGGGGTGTTGTTTAGACACTCGTCACAGGGGACTCCGTTATTAAGAAGGAAACTTGCAACTTGAGTCACCGTGCGGGCGGGCTTCCACCTGAAAGGAGGAGACAGCTTGGGTAGAAAATGCCACGCTTCAGCCTTGGGCTTTTCAGTCTGTGACAGCAGCAGTTTCTGACACGAATTGGGCTGTTCTGGGAGAGGGAGGGGACTGGCACCCAGAAGAGAGCCTTATGCAAGCGTGAAAAGCCGCCTGTAAGGCAGCTGTACCTTGGAAGTGTATTTTAAATACAGGCCCAACAAAACAGCCCAAGTTTGCTCCTGCAAGAGAGCATTTCCCACTGCCCCAGAGCCTCCGGGAGACTTGCGATTATTGGGATTGAATAACACATGGCACGGGTGTCACCAACAGCGGGTGCCTCCCCGTGCCCCGGCACTTGCTGACGTGCCAGGACCGAGAGATGGAAAAACACCGCTGGTGGGGGGGCCGGGACCTGCCGAGTCCTTGGCGTCCCTGAGGAGCGCTCCTGCCAACGCCACCTGCTCCCTGCTCACATGGCTGTGGCTCTGGGCGCTGCCCATGGCCCCGACGGGTGCGAGGGGTGAGGCTGACGCCATGGTCACAGAGGGACGGCCAGGTGTTCCCACCCTGCATGTGTCCTCCGCTGGAACGCGGGCACCAGCCCAGAGGCAGGCTGTGGCCAAGGTTAGCTGCCTCCTAAAACCTTGTGCTTTTTCCTTCGGTTTCTTTGGCCGGGCTCCAATTCAAACTCGGCCAGGAACATGCTCGCCCCAGCTCTCGCAGAGCTGTTCTTCCACTATCCCCCCCGCCACTGCCTGCGTCGTCACCTCCAGAAACCTGGTCTGCTTTTTATAAAGCTACTAAAGAGCCAAGCTTTCACCCCCCGGCCCCAAGACACCTTGGTGAAGGCTAAGCCCCGGCCAGCATGCATGGTGCTTTTGAGTCTTACTGGTCAGTGAAGGGCCGATTTGCGTGATGGCCAATTTGTGTGTTGCCATTGCCAGTGGCAAAAGTGACTCCAGCATGGTAAGTGCGTGTGCTGGGGAGGGACACGTGATCTTTTTTCCCCCAAGAAGCCCTCAGAGGCACGGCAGCAGGTTAGGAAAAGGAGGTCTCTGTGAAGGAGGTTCAGGGTCAAATTTTGCCACTTTGCCTCGAGGAGGGGCAGGGAATGGTGCAGGTGGAGGTGTGCGGGAACTCAGTCCCTCTTCACCGAACACCGAGGAGGCAAGTGTGGTCCCTGTGTTATTCCGCAGTTTCTGAGACCTAGTTGAGGGGGTTTTTTGCTTATTTTTGTTGGCCTTGCGCAGCCTGCCACACTGCCGGCGCTGAGGAAGCAGATCCCCAGGAGGGAGCATGTCACTCCCACTTGGCAGGGTGTTTCCACCAAGGACAAAGTTTTCCTTCGAGTGAATCAGCCAGAAACTGCTTGCAGAAGGTGCAGCTGGAGCTTTCGTCAGAAAAAAAAAACCAAACCCAAAATAATTCACACAAGGTGATGTGTAGGCAGGGCAACAGGCAATGTTGCTGCAGCAGGACACACTTCTTCCATGGGCCTCACTTTGTCCGCAGAGCTCGGTGAATTCACACAAGGGTCAAGTCCAGCTTCCTTCAGCAACAGGTGCTTTTGCATTCCCTGATCTTCCTGCAGTCAGGTTTGGCGTCAACACGTGCTGCTCCGGGCTCCTGCAGAGGCCTGAGTGACGTCACAGCAGGCCCTGGGCACCTTTCCAAAATCTACCGAGGTTGCCCTCCGTCCCTGCCTCTGCCCAGCATCGCTGCATGGCACCCGGCTGCAGCTGGGAGGACACACCAATGTCACCCGTGGAGCCTGCCACCTGCCAAAGCAGCAGCACTTGCACAATGCACGGGGCAAGTGAGGGGCTGTGGGCGTGCAGGAAAACTTGGAGGGAGCTGAAGAGATCTCATCTGCCAGGGGAGCACTGGGGCTTGCACCCTTGCGGGGGACAGACTGGCAGCACAGTGGAGAACGCTGGGGAAAGGAGCAGCAGAGATGTCTGAAAGACCACGAACACGAGCCAGGGAAGGACTGAGGAGCAGAGGGAAGGAGGACAGCACCCTGGGGACATCCGAGGTGTTTACATACAGGTGCAAACGTTGCAGGGAGGCGAGGGAGGCTGGAACTCCCCTCTTCCCTTCAACACCTGGAGAAACAGTGCGTGTTTCTGGTGACCCAACATGTTTAGGCCTCCTTCGCGGCTGGCACAGCCCCACATAACCTCCCCATCCCCGCCTGGCTCCCTGCTTGTCACACTCTCATGCACGATTGTCCTCCGACTCTCCCTCTGGGCTGGTCCTGACACAGTGGTTCCCCTCTGGGGACACGGCCAGCTCTTGCAGGTCACCCGTGAGTCACAGCACTGTATTTGCCTCCAGCACAGCCGTGGAGACACTGAGGCTCAGGGAGGGGCTGCGGCTTCACCACACTTGCGGGGAGCACAAGTGCCTGGGCTGGCACCCATCGGTCTCTCCTGCCACCTCATGCTGACTCCGCCAGCGCCAGGAGCTGCCCCAAGTGGGAAAGGAGATGATGCGGAGGGATGGGATGGGATGGAGACACGCCGGGGGAGGACAGCTTATCCCTTACAGCTACGCCATTGCCAGCCATCCACCGAGGAAGGGAAAGGACTTGACAAACCCAAACGAAAATAGGATCCAACAGAATAAACCCAGAAAGGGCGCAGGTGGGCTGTGATGCTCCAAGGCAGAGTTGAAGGTGCTGCCGAGGAGAGCAGCCTCGCTGTGTAAGCAGTCGCTGTTGGACAGGGCATTGAACGCTATAACCTACAGCCTAAGTGCTAACACATCAGCACGGGGAACCACAAATTGCTGATTTTTGGAAACATAAGCAAAGAAACTTTCCTATATACCAGATTATAAATCACAGCACAGATCAAGTGTATTAAAACTATACAAGAGAGACCTCACTTGGTCCTTCAAGCTAGAAACTTGGCCATTGACACTAACTGATTGACACAAAGCCAGCTAAGAAAGATTATTTTATTCTGATAAGATTTTGGTTTTAATATTGGAGTTACTCTCTTCTCCAAAGGCACAGTGCTCTTTGAAAAATATTATTTTCCTCCATGGAGATACTTGTTCTGGGAATTTTTTAACCAACCAGTGCACATAAGTAGAAACCTTCCCAAAGCCAATGGTTACAGAGGTGATTGATAGTGGGGACTACAATAGCTCCATAGCAAGCAGAGAATAATACAGCATCTAACCAGCATGTACTGCCTCAAAGTCATATTAGACCGGTGTTTGTTGCAGGAGAAAGCCACTGACCACATCTCTTTGTCATACAGATATTCAGCACACAGTCAACATCACAGCTGAGGAGATTTTCCTACTTTATATTTTTAAGAAAAAACTCCAGGCTTCCCCATGTGCACCTTAAAATGCTACGAAAGGACCTGAGTCCATCCATCCTTGGCCCCAGTGTTTTATATTGCGGGGTGCCTGAGACCAAAACGCTGACTCCTCTGAGCACACGGAGTAACTGCTAAGAGCTGCTGCTGGGACCCGTGGGTCTTCCAGCAGCACCCGATGGATCTCTGCCCCCTGTCACTGAGCTTCCCTGGAAAGCAGGATGAACTGGTTGAACAAGGTCATCTGAGGACCACAACACTAATCTGCAAAGCATCACTAGGAAGTGGAGGTCTGTGTTAGTAACTGTGTGCTGACCCTTTCCTTGCCTGGCCAGTAGAGCTTCATAGTCCAGAACCAGTTGGGGCTGGACATCTTCCTTTAACATACCTGGAGTGTCCTGCAAAGTTGCACAAGTGCCTTCCCCAGAGGCGCTCTCCCCACGTAGGGCTGCAAGAGCTGGTGGGAGCTGCCCATTACCATGAGAAAGCCAGAAAAGCAAGACCACAGCACTGGAGAAGCCCATGTCGCCTCAGTGGTGCAGCAAAGCTTCCCGCGAAAGGTTGAAGGTGCCTTTTGGCTTCCACAGCCTGGGAGGTAAAAGGCGGGGGGGTGGGGTCGCTGTGTCTGCCTGGTTGAAAAATCCCACTGATTTTATCCAGTGTGACCTCGACAGAACTGGGTACAGGGAGCTGGCTATGATCTCACAAAAAAAAACCCCAAAACCCTCCCCAGATATTTTTCTGTGATACAACTCTGTTGAGGAAGGTACGATTAGCAAGGGGACCCCCATTTACTTCACTGTCTTTAATTTTGCTCCCTCTACCTGCAAGATCAGCAGACAGAAAAGGGTCTCCATCACAGGCTGTGCCACTGCCCTGCCAGCCAAACGCACAGAGAGCTCTTCCTCTCCTCCCGTGCCTGGCAAGGCTGTTGGCCACCCTCTTCTTCACCTGAAGATATTGGTGGGGGAATTAGTAACTGCTGCTCCTGGAGGAAGCCATATTTCCTCCTGGAGGTAACTGTCACTTGGCAGGATCTTAGTTGTCTTGTGGTGGCAGTGGCTGGCTTTCCAGGCTCTGCCACTGGCAAAGCAGGCTGCAGGGCCATGGCTCTTCACCTCTCAGCCACTCAAAAGCCTCCTGCCCTGGGGCGCAGCCGGCTTCACTCCTGCCTGGAGCCTGTCCTGCCAAAGTGTTTGCTTGTGCTGGGTGAATGCTGGCCTCTTCACACCTTGCCAAGCAAAGCAGGCTGTACCTCAGGGAGTTAAACGCTTACGCTGGCCCACAGCTGAGTCTGTCTGCTCTCCCTTGCGGATGCTCTTCACCAAGCAAACTAGAAAGGAAGGTGAACGGATGCAACTGCATCTCTATAATGTTTGCCATTACATGCACCTGCTGCAGAGGCTATAGGAAGACCCCAAGAGTGTGGAAGGGTTTCCCAGCTCTCTGACTATGAGACCAGCTAATGCCACCATGGGCGCTGGTATTCCCCAGCTGGGAACACATCCACCTCAGGAACCTGGGAAGCACCCTTCTCTAGAGCCCCAGCCTTCTCCTCTCCCTTGCCTCTCTATCTTCCTTGCTCCAATGGATTATTTTCCCTAAATGCTGTGGTCTGATCCTGGGACCAAACAGCAGCCAGCAGCAGGGTGCAAAGGAGAATTCTGCCGCCAGTGAGCAGCCATATCTCTCCCCGTAGTACCTTTGCCTCCTGCTGGACCCAGCCCCCCTGTGCCATTCCCCTGTGATCAGCTGATTCCCTTTTTTTCCCCTTCCACATCTCCTCCTGGTCTTCTCCACTTCCCATATGTGTCCTGCCTGGCTGGCAACAGCTGCCGTCCATGCAGCAAAACATCATTTGCAAAAGTATCTATCTGCATGGCACACAGCTGTGGGAGCTCGTCACTGCATTGTAGCGCAGGGGGCTTAAAGCACAGTGAGAGCGCTGGCTGCACACTGGCGCATCTTGGAGCGGTTGGCTTAGCTGGCAGAGGCGTTGCAGCTCTGTTAGTGCTGCTGCAATAGCCCAATTAGTAGTTCAGGTGTTGCCACAGTCTTTGGCTATGGCTCAAGAGCTAATGACAGAGCAGGTGGCAGATGCGAGGATTGCAGAAGCATGGCTGGAGATGAGGGGAGCTTGTTCTGAACAGCTTGTTGAGACCAGTCTCTGCTGACCAGCTGGGACGATGGGTTTTGCAAGGTGGATTCTCGCTTTGTGGAAGTCTCCAAAACACCCTTCAGCCTTTGAAGGATGCAGCAGCTGCATTTGGCTCTGCCATCCCTCCCAGGATGTCCAAAATTATCCTGGGATTACTGGGGTGGCCATACCCATGACCACTGGTTTACAGCAGGAGGAAAACTCATTAAACCCCAGAGGTGTTTAATCAGAAGCAAAGTGGCAATGGGGCATTGACACACCATGCACGTTGATGCAATATGATGATAGAGGGGCATAAATGTCATCATTGTCTGATGAAAGACAGCTTTGTCGTACTGAATTCCTGCACTGTGTGTCTACTACAAATGGCCTGAGGCACTACTGACCCCAAAGCAAACCTATGGAGGGAAGCTGGGAGGGAGGAGAAGAGGGGCTGAAGAGTGGCAGTGGAAACTGTAGAAGTGTACAGGCAGCACAGTGGAGAACGTGCAACTTGACACACAGCAAGAGCTTGAGGAGATTTTTCCAAGCAGGTTGAAGAACTGGTTAAAAAGAGGCTTAGAGCTATGACCAAAGAAGCTGTTGATGCAGTTTGACTCCCGCTGTGCTTACAGAAGCAGGAGTTTGTATATTCTTTGGAGGCAAACAGGATTATGTCAAACTACCTAATGCCGTCATTCAGTTCGCTTACTGATGGAAGCATTGAGTACGGGATAATTGCTCAAGCCAAAAGGGAGGCAGGTTTTTGTGATCACCACGCTGTGTAATCTACGAGTACAAACTGCTCCTGCAGAGCTCTGTATAAAGCAGTATAGATGCAGCTCTGCTTGCTTACACACACAGAGAAGTCGGGGTACATGGACCCTCTGAATCTTCTCTGTCCCAAGCTCTTGTCATTGCTGTCCTTCCCCAGGGCCTGCTTCTGCTTCTATTGTGCTCAATATCAGAGTTGACTTCAGTGGGAGCATTACAGGCCCTTGGGTGTCAGCCCCCAAGCAGGCTGCGAAGAAAAGGGGTCAAAAGGTCTGCTCTTGGGTCTGGGTCCGCTATGTTGATGCTTTTTTCCCCCAATGGCTCCAAAAACAGCTTCAAGACCACCCATTGCCACTGAAATACAGCCCCATCTTGAAAAGAGCTGTGTGGCAGTGGGTGTCAGGGCAGCCATTTTGTACTAATAACAATAATTTTGTACTAATACCGTGTTGCAGTAGGGAAGACAGAAATGACTAATTAAAACGTTGGGGAGATAGTCAAGTCATGAGAGCATTACTCAAGTGCAATTTAGCTGGGACGCTGCGATTCACAGCTCTGCTATTACAAAAATACCACAGGACTTAATTCACCAGACATCGTCGTCAAGGTATCAGGTTATCATCCCACCTGAAAGCAGCTCCAGGCTACCCACCACCCAGCCCAGGCATCAGTTCAGAGCCATCCACAGAGCACGGCTCTGGCTCCCAAGTGGCCAATGCCATATCCAGCAACCAGAATTTTTTCTGGCCTAATACCAGGCAGGCCCAAGATGTCTCAGCTTGCAAAGAGGACTGTAGCTCAGTGTGGCCTTGCTCAAGATCAGGATAACACTATCATCAATGGGAAGCAGAATGCCAAAGCCCCACTGTTCCTCATGTAAATACTTCTTCATGCCCTATATTCCTTTGCAACTGTTGGTCTCTGTTACAACAACTGACCCCTCTCCAGATCCTCTAATGAAGAAGATGATAAAGAAACTACTTGATAGTGAGGGGAGAGACCTGAGAGAACAGCTTGGTGCTTGTTAGCTGGGGATCAGGCCAGGCTCAAAGTGGACTCTACATAGCCCCTGAGTGCATCCCATCACTGTAGTGAAGGTCCCAAGGTGTGCAGGGGCCTGTGGCACATGGGCTTCAGGCAGCAGAGAGAAGACGTGCAATAAATATCAGCCTCTACGGGCCTGGTGTAGATTAACAGGAGAGCTGGTGCACAAAGCACATGCTTTTAGCAGCTACGATCCCTCCCCTGCTGTGTCAGTCCCTGCTTTTACAGCTGTAGCAACAAGCAGCAGAGGTCTAGTGTAGTGGAGCTGCATAGGAGGAAGGCTTAGCTGGGAGAGGTTTGAGCTGCAGATATACTTGGAGCCCATGGTCTTGGATAGAAATGGTGTTTTGGACTGTAATATGGTTTGTAGGAGTTGGAGGGCTCTTTTATTGACAGCTCCAGCACTGCTTTGGCTCGTGGCCATGACTGACTGGTGAACGAAGGGGGAGAGAGACGAGGCAGTGGGAGGGAGAGGGAAAAGGACAAGGAAGAGGACAAAGCAAAAGAAGTGTGAAGATCAAAGTCTAGCCAAGAGAAGAATTAAGCGTAGAAAGCAAAGGAGATGGAAGGAGGGAAAATCAGGGAGTAAAACAAAGGGAGAGATGGAAGAGAGACAGCAGCCCTCCAACAGGCCAGAAAAAGGAGGCAGGAAGGAGCTGGGCACAGAGAGGACAACAGCTCCCATACCTGGCACATTTCTCTCCTGCTGTCGCTATCTTGGAAAGGATGAGCCTGGTTTTTTCTGGAAATGCTTAATGAGCAATTAGCACAAATACCTTCCCTGACACCTTTTGTGACACTTTGAAGCTAAATGATGTATGTTACGGGAGAGGAAAGTGATCCTGTGTGGGCTCAAGGAGGCACTGCACCCCTGTGAAAAGACCCTCCCTGAGAGCTTAACGCGCAAGAGGCAGCAGAAGCAGCCAGGCTCTGGGGAAAGGGCTGTTTCGGTCCCGGGAGGCCTGGTCCAAAGGAAGGGAAAGTTGTGGACGCATTCTGGCAGCTCAGTGCCCTGCAACCAGTGAGAGCAGCCCTGTGCTTTCGCTGCCCCAGACTGGGAGATAGCAGGCACTTCCACTGCCCTGGGCCAGAGAAAACCACTTTCGCGAGGAAACACAGCTGAGATCTTCCATCTAGCTGGCCTGCATGTGGTCCCACCGCAAAACTCTGCTCTGCTCTTTCAGCTCCTTGCCGCTGACTGCCAATGTGGACGTCACACCCACCAGTGATGCCTCCTTTTCCATACACTAGAAATGCCCGGTCTCGCCTCAGCTTGGCCAGCAGCAATCCCTCAAAGCTCCTGCCAGAGCACAAGGTGAATGGCTGGCAGTTGTTACTACACCTCCTCAGTGGGGCAGGATGGGGTGGCTGTCACAAGGCTCAGCCTAAGCATGGTATGTGCCCGGGACCTCAGTCAGTGCCAGCAGGATGCAGAGGGAAAATGAGCTTCCCCGAGCCTGGACTCATTCATAGCCCAGCGGCCTCACAGCAGGTCCGGCTGAGTGATGCGGAGCCAGGAAGGACATACACTGGGACTTACTCATTGCTCTGGGATGTCAGTCCTAATGGAAAACAGCAGGGAGTAGTTAGAATATGCCATAAATATTTACTAGCTAAGACATCCATTTCCCCAACAGTTGTTAGAAGTCCATAGCTGCCTGAAGTTTCAGGGTTGGACTCCAGCTCCTGCTCCAGCACCAGGAGAATCCAAGCATCATCCCAGCGCCATCCCAGTGGCTCCGGGTCATGCCTCCCGTGCAGTGGGTGGCTGTGTGGCTGCCAAACCAGCCCCAGGCCTGCCAAGCCCCAAGGAGACAACACGGTCACCTCCCGTGAAGCACGGTTGGTTTGTGGTTATGGAAATAGCTCAGCATTGTTTGAGCCTGGGCTGAGCTGCATTCTTCTTCCCACCGGGAGGGGGGCAGCAGGAGCTGCTGAGAAATGCCGAGGTTTCCCTTTGCTCTGGGAGAAGCTGACCACAGCTCAGCATTTCTTTCGGCATCCAGCCCTCCGCGTGTAAGTTCCGGGGTCCAACTGCGCTTTCCTTCTAAGCCTGCACAGCACAGGCACGTGGCTAGCACTCAGAAGACACACTTTAAATAACCACACCACAATGACTCATGCCTTACCCAAGGCAGTCTGGCTGCTGGCGTATAAAGCATGAAAGCCGGTGATCTTTGGAAGAAGAGAGGATCCTACAGCGAGCAGACATATGGCTCGGTTCCTGGCCAGAAGGTGGGAGTGGTGGAAGTGTTTCTAGATGAGATAGGCTGGGAGGCTGAGGCTTGCAGGTGCAGAGTGGCAGCCTCCTCACCGCTGCCCAGCTCTGTCCTCCTGACCTGCTGCCACATGCCTAGCCCCTTCTCTCTGGAATTTCCCCAAGTCAGCAGTTTTCAGAGCTCAGGGCAGCTCAGGGAGGTAGGGAAAAGGCATGTGGGAGCAGTGCGTGAGCCCAAGTGTGGCTGACATGGGCGGAGGGGGGTGTGTGTGTGTGGAGTATGCTTTTGCCCTTTGCAGCGTTTGGCCTGTAGCATGGAGGAGGCAGACAAGGATAGGCAGTCCTGATGGATCTGATGGACCTTCACCTTTCCCTCAGGCATTCGAATCATCCTCCATTTCCCCAGCTCCCACTGGGCCCAGCACTGCCCTTCTCACCCTGCCTCGCTCTCAAACGCTCCCCATCCACCCCCCCACTCCCCCACCAGCTCCCCTCAGCACTGTCCCTCCCTGCACCGCCTGCCCCTCTCCTCCTCCCCCAGATCCTTTCTCCCACGCCTCCTGCTCTCCCCTTCCCAGTTTCTAAGCCTCCTGGGGAGCTGCTCTGCACCCCCTTTCATCCCCCACTTCCTGGTGCCATCTCTGTACCCCTCGTCCTCCACTACCTGCGGCCACATCTTCCCCTCTGGCAAACAGTCATCCCTCGGCAGCGGCTTGGGCAGCTCCTGCCTGCTTTCTGCCAGCAACCCATACCAAGGGCCAGCGTTCGCCTTTGGGCTGCACTCCGCTCTCCCTCACCTCCTCCCCAGCCCGTAGCTGTGGCTGGGTTGCCCCTGCCAGCCACGCAAGCTGCTTTCCCCAGCCCAGAGGCTGTTTCCAGGGCCCAGGCACCCAGGAGCTGCTCATTGGCTTTGGCAGGGCAGCGTAAATGTCACGTCCCTGCCCGTTCCCGGCCCCAAGCAATGCCCGCATGTCTCCCATTATGTAAGGCATAGTGTGTACAGGAGCTGGGAGGCCTCAGGCTCGCTTACGCACCGTGAATGACAGCTGCAAAAATGAGATGGAGACTATTTTTAAACCTCCCCCCTCCCTCCTTCTCCAGCTCTTCCCCGCAGCCCTGGCCAGGCTGTGTGGCTGTCCACACCCGGCCCCATGGGGGCAAATGGTACTGCCGGGCTCTGCCCAGCCGGTCCTGAGCAAGGCTTTGTACTGCCACAGAGGGACATGCAGTGCCTCAGCATGGGGCTGGTGGTACCTGGAGGACACGTCCTCTTCCAGCCCTCCTTGCCCATCAACAGTCCCCTGACATCCTCTCCTTCACCTCTCACGGCCCTCCTTGCCGGCAGGAGCTGTGGTGCCCTTTTCCTCCCCCCAGCCTCTCCCTGTAATTTTAGAAAGGTCATTCCCTCCTCCTTGAGCCACAGGGTTATCGCAATTCCTCGGAGCAGAGTGGATGGGATCTTGAGGGAGAAAAAAAAAATGTACCTCCTCATGCAGAAATGTGATACCCCAGCACCACCCTGTCCCTCAGAGCGAGGGCAAAAGACAGATGGTCCGGAGCAGGGGACTGTGTACGTTCTCGTCTCCCCCTGAACGCTGCCGGCACAGGGACCAACAGGGGAGAGGCAATGTGGGTGAGGAGCTGGCTAAGAGAGAGGCGGTGTCGGTCACAGGGAAAGGAGAGTTGTCAAAATCGGCAGTGTTTTGCCCCAGAATGCTCAAGCCGGAGCAATGGAAGAAGACAGGCAGTGGGTGGACGCTGCCTGTGTGCTGCCACTTTGGCTCTGAATAAAGACAATCAGATCAAGGATATGCCCATCAAAGAATTGTCTGGAGAGACTAACAAGTATGAGGTACCACTTCACCTGGCATTGTCGATGCTGCTCTAGACATCTCTCCTCAGGAAGGATGGAGCTGACCTGCAGCAGGTACAGAGCAGGCTTGTGAACAGCCATCATGAGTGTGCAGTTTGTTTAATCTAAAACAGGAGAGGCTGAGGGCGGACAGGATCCATGCATCATAAATACATGCTAGGGCAAAAGTCTGATTCGTACTCCTAGAAGCTCATCTGGATGACAAATATATTTAGACTTAAAATTAGAAAGAAGTTCCTAGCCAGCCATGGTATAAACTACTGCGACAGCCTGTGAGGCTGCAAGGTGGGCAGAAGCAGCCTGATTTGGTAAAAGATGCAGCCGGCTGCTAGTCACTGCGTGGCAGGAGAGGAGGGAGCCAGAATGAGCCATACACACATCTGAAATAAAGCTTGCACTCATGTCCCCAAGCTGGTCCCCAGAGGGATTTGTGCAGAGCTGAAACCCCGATGTGTTGCATCCTCTTTAGGTTACACATTATTAATCTTCTGCTTCAGGGTCCTCCCGGATCCTTGAAGAGGCAAGGAAGAGGTCATCTCTTTTCCTTCTGGGTTTTTAGGGAATTGTTTCATTTCTTTCATCTCTGTAACCTCTCTGGCCAGGGCTAGCCACAGGGCTGGGGTGAGGCAGGGAGGAGGGACAGGGCCACTCCTGCTGCTCTTAGTCATGCTTTGGGTGTGTTTGCCTTGCTCACAGGCTCAAAACAAAGCCAGCTCTAGGGCCAGGAAGGCATTTCCCTCAGGCTCGGTGTGCTGGGGCAACCTGGGGAGCTGGAGCTGTTGTTCATTGCTGGAAGCAGTGCCCTTATGGGGCTCCTTGGCTGCCTTTTCCCTGAGCGGGAGCTCAGGGACGCTAGAGACACCTTTGCTCTCTCCCACTTGCTCCCTCTGCTGTGTTCGTATCTTTAGGCTTCTGTGGAGCTTCACCATGGGAAGCGAGGGGGTGCCTTCAGGATGAGATGGTCAGGACGTTCCCTGGGTGGTCCCTATGTGTCTGGACTCAGGCCCTACGCTACGGTGTGTGCAGGTCAGAAGGACAGGAGTCAAAGTCCCAGGCCTACATTGCTGCGTGGCGTGGAGCCCACATTACCACATTACCATGACAAGGTCCTCAGGCTTGTGACCAGGGTGCCAGAGCCCCAGGCAGAGCTGTCCTGAAGTAGGAGCCTTGATAAGGGCTATGGTGGGGTTAGTTCAGGAGGCTGTGGAGAGCGGTCAGAGGACAGCAGGTCCCTCAGCAGGAGGGTTAAGGCTGCCTCCTCCAGCTTCTCATCTCTTGGAGGTTACTCCCAGGCCATGACTGTGTCCCATCCAAGCCCCTCAGCTGATCCTCGCTGTTCTCCCCCCACCGCAGAAGTCACCCGGTTTGTTGTCGGGCTGCAGGGACCAAGAAGGAGCTGCGCCTAGCGCCGGGACGGAGGAGGGGGGGCCGGCTGCCGTGGCCACGGGATGAGGGAGAGCCCTCCTGCCCGGGCCGTGAGGCGGGCGGNAAGCCCTGCTGCGGCTGCACAGGCAGCGGCCGAGCTCAGCCGGCGGCTCGGTGCTGCCTGTGCCAGCCTTCCTGCTGCCTCCTTCCAGAGTCAAGCTTGGGCCACGCCGAGTGGGCACTGGCAGCGCCCCGCTTGCCCTCCTTGTGAGCCACCCCGCATTTCTTCACAGCTGGGTTTAGGTACTGAGGCTAGGATTAACGGGGGCGGGAAACGCAAAGAGTTTGAAACACCTCCCTTTCGCCATGAGCCTGTCGTGCGCGCATACCCTGAAGCCCCAAGATGCCAGTGACTCCGGGCAGGGGGGAAGCGATGTGCCCCTCTGGGCTGCAGCAAGGAAACACACAACCACGCCATGGCTGCACAGAGAGGAGAGCTGGTCCTCAGCTCCTGCAGCCACAGCTTTTTACCATGCCCTTAGTTGTTTTAATCCCCCAGCACTCAAAGGCAGCATAAACACAGAATAATCTTTCCTCAAAAATTTAGTGACTGTAAAGAGCCTAACCTTCCAGCAGCACTGCTCAAATGAGTGCCCCAGCCAGCCATCTGCTCCCCAGCCACTGGGGGGTTTGGGGTGGGGGAAGAGAGCAGTAGGTCCAGCCTGCCACACTCTGGCAGCACAACCTCAACGTGAGGGTGCAGGCTGGTGCTTTGGCCACCATGATCCCTCCTCTCCCAAGCAGCAGCGCTCAGGGACCCTCCCCAGACCTGGCATCCCCCACCTCGGCTCTGATGGAGACTGGCTTTCTGCCCAAGTATAAGGCTGCCCCCCCCTCCCCCCCCAAATGGCAGCACACCACAACAACATGATATTCATCCCTTCTCAGGAGCCATTTTGGGTCAGCAGGCCTTGGTAGTACAAAGAGTAATGAGAACTCCTTGTGGTGAAGCTACGTGTAGGTCATGTCCTCAGCACTGCGGATGTCCGTGATCTCACAGACTCTGATGAGGCTTGTGCTGCATGAGGCAGTGAGCGTATGTGACAGCTCCTAGCTGCCGAGAAGGGATGTGCAGCAAGTCCCCAAACCTCATGTCCTGCAGTAGGCCTGCAGTCTTGTAGCTTGGTGAAGCCAACCTTACCTTCAGGATGAGGATTTGGAAATGGCACCTTTTCCTGAGCTGCGGCAGTGTCCCAAGCAGGAGCAGTACATTGGGGCACCCATTGCTTACTGGATTGAGGCAGTACATGAATCTAGGAGAATGTGAGGAGGCTACCTCACCTCAAATTATCTATTTTACATTTATAGATATATATTTATAGATATATATTTGTAGATATATACTTATATACATTTACACATATAAAGCCTTAGGAGCAAACAAGCAGCCAGCAGGATAAAATGAATGCATTGGCTGACTGATGACAAAGACTGAAGCTGGCTGAAGCAGCTGCTGTTTGGGAGCCACAGGCAAACTTCTCAAGCACGAGTGGGTTGAGAAGCACTGCGGCGTGGGGTGCACCCGCAGCACAAAGTCTGGAGCAGGCCAGTGTAGGTGTGTGGCCTATTGCCACCATGCTGCCACCACAGAATATGCACACGGATCTGGTTCAAAGGCTCGCTGCTCCAGGGCTCAACCAAGGCTGGGGTGCTGAGCCTGCTCCTGCAAGCTGTAAGCAAATTTCAGGATTAAAGCATTCAAGAGCCAGTTTTGACCATAAACTCATCATCAAGCACAAGAAGGAAAAGGTACTTGAACTCACCTCTTGCCACATCTGGAATACTGCCAGCACCTTTCCCCTCTACTCCGCCTAGCTACCTCCCAAGCCAGCCTCTTCTGCCACCTTCCCTTTCCAGAGGGGAGGAAGGCTGGTCCCGTGTTGCCCTTTTGCAATTACCTCAACCACCAACTTCTGGCTTGACTCCCTCACAGTCAGTTTGCTCCCAGTTTCCTTCCACTGCCCTCTCACTCCTCAGAAGCCTGCTCAGGTCTCGCATGCAGCACTGATCTTCCTTCCCACCTCCCTTCCCAGTATCACAGGCTGGACAACTGGGGCAGGGCAGAAGAGAGACTGTTGCTCCAAGGCCTCCACACAACAGCATCTCCAGCCCCTCTGCCTCTTCCAGGGCAGGCAAGGGGCTCCAGTGTCATACTGTAGGCAGAGGCTACGCTGGCTGGTAGGTCTGGTATATACACAGGGTCTCCAGCAAGGTTTCACCCACATCCATGAGCTGGGACTCCCACCCTATTGCAGGTCCTGCTACTTCCCCAGGCACCACAGTAGGCTGCCTCCCAGCTTTGCACATCAGCAGAGAAGGTGTTAGCCTGCTCTTCAGTCGCTTCCATTCCTTCTTGCTTGAACTCACACAGGGCTATGATGCCATGGGAATGCCTGAAGGGGAATTCAGGGGCAAGTGGAATTTGAAACCACTTTTGCAACCTGGTCACCCCACAGATTTAGCCTCTCAAAGCCCAACAGTCTTCCCAGCTGTAAGAGAATTGTGTCACTTGAAAGACACATAAGACACTTAAAATGTTTTCTGAATGGCCATGTCTAGCCAACAACCACAACCAACAGCAAGCAAAAACCCAGAAGAGCTTGGTGGATGCAGCTCTTGCATATTTCTCAATGAAGGCATTCCAGTTGCCACTACAGAGCGCTACAAACCAAACAGGAGCCAGATCCTTCCCCCGTCTTTTGCGGATCTGGTGTAGCCAGGAGGAGCAAAAATGAGGACAAATGCATTTTAAGTCCCGAGGTCAGCAGATCCCCCCAACACACAAAAGGAAGGAGGTTGACTAAGAGGTTGCCATTTTTTCCATTGCCATCTTTCGGACCACTAATGGCTGCAAAATTTCCTGAAGGGAACTAGTAATACAATGTGCAGAGTTAGCACATTTATAAACTCACTCTCCACCCTCCCAAGAGAACATACAAGACATTGTATAATGAACATTTGTGCTGCTGCCAGCTGCCATCACAACATGAAAAAGATATCAAATATCCTCCACCGATTCTATGTCAAGGCCATGTAACACCAGAAGGATACATCCAACACATCCTTGTATCCACTCAGTTTCTACTGCAATTCCTTGTGTTGGCCATGTCAAGTCCATGGCCTTCAGCACATGGTACAGGTCAGGCCCCTCCCTCTAAATAGGCAGGTTTTTAGCTTTCATACACAAATTGCCTGGGTCACTAATCATGCCATGGCCGTGGAAGATAGCCAGAGAAAAACAACTAACTGACAATTTCTTCCTTCTGCAAAACCATATGAATTTATTTATTTATCCACTGTGGTAGATTGCAGGTAGTCATCTTCATACATGCATTTCAAAGTTATACTGCTGAATGACCAGATGAAATGCCAAACCAGTCTTCATAGATATGCTAGCGCCTGGACTAGATACCTCTTCCTCAAATGTCAGGAAATGGTCATCACATGTCCATGTAGATGACAGCCCTACCTGCAGAGTTGGATGAGAAATCCTATCTTCCCCTCTTCCTCCTGTTTAGAGTTTTATTTCCTTGCTACCACCCCCTGTCACTAATCATACAAGATACCTTTTACCCAAGCAAAGAACCAACAAAGCCTGCCTTACTGCAATTTCTACATATGCTAAAATACTCCAGATAAACTAAAACACCAGCGGTCTCATTTCCTCGAGAGCATGTGTCTCAGGTAGAAATATCATGGACTGTAAGAAACAAAAGAAGGTGAACAGAGCCTTCTCTGGAAGCTGCCCTTTCCAGTCAGATGCAGCGAATATATGGATGATCTACATTTCTTACCAGGTTGATCTTCACCTACCAGCTCCTGAAAAACAAAACAAAACAACCAACCAACTAACCAAGGTTTAAGTCAAAAAAATGGAAAGGCATGGAGAAAGCTGTCCTCATGGTCAAAATGTATTTACTCTAAACTTTACTTCTTCCCACAAAAGAAACTAAATTGTGATTATTTTGTGGATGTTGTCAGCCCCAAAATAACAGACAAAGCAAGGTCCGAGTGTCTGTGGCTGACTACTAGTTGTCAGGTTTTCTCCCCCTACCTGAAAGAGCTCAACCCAGAGTCTCTACAGGACAAATGCAAAACCTTGCAAAGTTTCTGAAATCAATTAATCCAGAAGATAAAAGTGGGGAATTTTATACCTGTTACCAGCACACCTAACAGTTAACACATGGGAAATGCACAGTAAGAGCCTAATCCTAAAAGGTGATCAGCTGCTTTCATGTCTACCAACTTCAATGCAAACTGCAGGTGTAATGCTGGCAGTTGAGGTGTACAGCACACAGTATGCTATCTACAGAACAAAATTACTGGATCTCAGCATAGTGGAATATACATTTTATTTCTTAAAAAGGAAGGGTACTAACAGAATTTAATACAGTCAAAATTTTACATTTTAAACAAAAGCTTTTATTTTTCTTAAAAACCAGTTACGAGCAGAGAGGTGAGAGGATTTAAACTACTCACAAAATCCAAGCCGAAGACTTTGAGAATTCAAATCTGTGGTTTATACATTTTAAAAAGTGTAATAAATGGAAATATAAAATAATACCAACTCTGCAACAGTGAAATGCCCTTTCCTCATTAGATTGCTGCTTAAGCACCTTTATTTTCACCCATCAGCTGCCAGGAGTGTGTAGGTTTATGTACAAAATAAGCAGTTTGGGACAAAAGATTCATATATAAATTAAAACCATTTATGGCAATACAGTTTTACCCAGCCACTTTACAATCTTTATTATCTCTTTCATTTCTACAGAATCTTTCAGTCAGGATGATCTCAAATGCACTTGATGGACCGCTTCAAAAAGCGACTACATTTACAGGAATTATACAGACAACCTCAAGGAGCAGACATCCAAGAGATTAAACAACACGCAGTAAAACTAAGATCAGATTTATATCTTATATAAATACTGTGCAGGTTTATCATCCATCCCACTAAATGAATGGGACAGATCAGTGTCATATCTGAAGCCAAAAAAATACTTTTATCAAAGAGGCAACAGAATTTCAGGCCAAGTATAGCAGGTAGGAGTTCCCTCCAACTATTTAGTTAAAAACTGTATGTCTCTGAAAAAGCTTTAAGGGAATAGAGGTTTCTGAATAACTTGCACATATGATTAGCTGTTTCATAGCTATTTTACAGCCTAGAGACACTGAAAGGGGAGAAAAAAAAGAAGGGGGGGAAAAAAGAAAAAAAAAAAAAAAAAGGAGACGCCACCATCTCTGCCCACTACAAAAGATGTTGTGGCTTTGTCATTTATGGAACACTGCAGACACAGCTGTTACCAGAGAGGAGACTGCTCCAGAATGGCATTAAAGACAAAGAAGTTACATTATGGCTGGAGAAGGTGTCATCACAAGTTAATCTCTTCAGACGAAGGCTGGTGGATCAATCCCACCTCATCCTCAAAACCCAAGTGTTTGTGTTTCCTAGCAGACTGTTCATGATTCTCACTCCACTGTTTTGTTTTTTTTTCTTTTAACACTAGATAGAAAAGGTCATGAAAGCTGATGAAAGTTCCAGCTGTGCAGCATCCAGTGAACTGAGCAAAACCTCAAGTCATTAATCACCTTCTCTCTCTCCACACCATAACAGGATACCTGTGTCATCTATGTACATAATAGAACTAATAAAGATCTACACTATCTGGGTTAAAAATGAGCTTCAATAACAGTCACTCACTGTTTCATTGCAACTTGCTGCAGTCTGGCTGAAGGGTGGAGACAGATCTGTTTAAGCCGAAAGAGAGAATAGTTAAAAAAACCCCGAAACTTGAATTTTCCTCAATCACTAAGCTTTACAAATCATTTAATATTGCCACTTTCCAAATGCTACTCAAAAACAACAAACCAACTGTCCAGCTAATGGGATGGGAAGAGTACAATCATGAATGTCATCAGTGACTACTTTAAAGAAAGACTGGAAGATAATCAATTCCCTCAAATTCTCAGTTTCTCTGCTTAAGTAGCTCATTATTATTTTTTAAAACATTTTTTGTTGATAGAAAGCATCACAACTAGACTAGATTTCCACAACACCAATATCTTTGTTTTGATTTCTGTAGTTCTCTAGAAAAAAAAAATCCCAAATCAAGCTACATGAAGCATTAACAATATTCAGATATTACAATGGAAGCACTTATTACTTCATAGAACAGATTAGTTTTAAAAGTGTATTTACATGTTCTAAGTTATACAAAATACAGTATTCCAATAATCATGTTAATCACCATATTTCAGACAACTTCACATAAAAGTGCAGAGGATGCATCCATCCATGATCCTGGCCAGTAGCAAGCGGTCACCCACAGCACGACAGATGAGAGCTGCTATTGTGCCCCCTCAGGAAAACGAATCCACCATACCTTCTCACTGAGACATAGCTGCAGATCTAAGAAAACATTCAGGCAGGTACACGAGCAAAGTTTGTTGAGACCCACAGACCAAAATCACATGCCTTAATTTACTAGACATATGTGAAGTACCTTTTTTTTTTTTTTTTTTTTTTTTTTTTTTTTTTTTAAAGGGCT
>WAAD01031023.1:28770-43818 GCA_013389945.1 Fregata magnificens
TTTTTTTTTTGTACAGCAAAGGGCTTCTGCTCATGCCTTAATTGGGAAAATGAAGTAACAAGGGTTTTGGCTATGTAACAGGCACCCAAATTACACTTAATATCAACAGCCTTATAACTACAACTGATCGTGTGCTAAGGACACAATTCTGCATCTGACTGCCTGGGCAGAGCTTCACATTCAAGAACAGATCCTGTGAAGTCCTCATGGTTCTCTACAACTACAGGGCTCATCCCATGCAGAAATGACAGCAGAATTGAGGCCTTAAAATACTGGGGCCTCAGATAGTAATTTCCTTACGACACAGCACTATCAGTTCACATCAGCAGGTGAAGTCCCAGCGCAACAGTGCACTTAGTTAAAGCAATAGCTATTTTTTCACACATTTCTGCAGTAACTCTCCTCCCTATCTGTATATTCCTTTCACCTTCTTCTGGACTGTGGAAACGAGATCAAGAAAAGGAGATTCCCAAAACCTAAACAAGTACGTACCTTCTGTACGATGCTAAATTGAGGGGATCCAAATTGTCCTAAAACTGTAAACAGTGCAACTTCAGTTTTAGCAATCTGGCTCAGGTCATACTTTTGCATTACTCTTCCCTTCCTGCTTTCATTCTTCACTCTCCTTGCCAAGTATCTGTATGTTTATCTATAGATGTATCTTCCTCAAAGGATTCCCTTTCTCCTGTAGCTGCTTGAACTTTAAGAAGTTTGCGCTCCAAAAGTGACTCACTAGGTGATAGCATACTATCAAACTAACAAATTACACTCTATACAACAAATTTGCATTATCAGGAATTAAATCATTGTAATTCCTCAATTAGCGTTATGTTAGCATCTCCACAGAAGTTTAGTAAGCCTATTCTTTCTACCTTTTTCCCAGTCTTTCATCGTGAGTTTATCTATCTTCATTATGTTACAGTGGCAGATATACAGATCAGAGTAATTATCTGAAAATCTAGAAAGCCAGTCAGTGTCTTGTAGTGCTGCAAAGGCAAAACATTAGCATTAACAAATTATTTTGCTGTTTATGGATTTACATGTAGGTTGCCAAGAATGAGAGATTTATCATTAAGACAAATTTGCATTTCTCATCTTGTGCTTAGCAGCTAAAACCGTAAGGGTGAACAAAAGCCTATCTGGATTTTACAAAGGTCCGCGATGTCTTCCTTTTTAGTGAGAGTGGAGGGATCTGACCACAAGGAACAAAGCCCTGTTAATCTGAGGAGGCTTACGAGGCTGAAGCAGCAATATTCTCTTCTGTGCAAGTCCATTATTTCTGCTGTTTACACAAAAATATTTTTCCACACAAGTGGTTTTATTACAGTATTCCTAAAGCTGCTGGCCTTCCATTGCACCTCCCAACTTGAAGTGAATTTGGTACAACTAGTAGCAGTCCTGCAGATAATGCTGAAAGTGATTTCTACAGCTCCAACACCTGGGCTTTCAAACAGCACAGCAGGGAAATGGAGAATTGTCAGAAAAGAAAGAAAATGTTACTGGAAGAACTGCAAAAAGCCACATTTAACCTTTTTTTTTTTTTTTAAAACATTTCTTCTCCCAGCACAAGTTTATAGTACACTAATTTTTCCACCCTGTCCATGCAGGGCAAAAAAAAAAAAAGGCAGAATTCAGATTATCTGAATATCAAAACTATCACTAACTGTACTTGTATCACTTGTAAATGAACAAGTGATAGGACCAGTTTACCAATATTACACCTGCAATCTGAGGTACATCCACCTGATCCCAGCACAGAATGCTCCAGAGTAAAGCAAAGACACCCCTGACTCCAGTGCTTGCTAAAACTTTATGATAACCATGTGAGAGTAAAGACTTTTTCGTGTGGGAGTTAATGAGGTCTTTGTTACTGGCTTCAGTGGGAGCAGACCTTGGCAACAGATGAAAGATTAAGCTTCTAGGGAATTTTTAAATACAAAAATGCATTATTATAAGGAGATATAACTATATGTAGATTAGAAGACAATGTATGAAAGCAATACTGTATTAATGTTGCGCATCACTTATTCATAGCCTGTTTCTTCTGTAGAATAAGACAACACTCATTGCCCACAAATCTCATCAACAGTTTATATATTTTCAAAGTTAGTACTGTGAAATGGCTGTTTAGTGCCAGTCCACTTCCTTATGAATGTACAGCTGTGTCAAAAACTGCTCCCTTTACTGGCAATCCCTGCAGTGATGCTGAAAGGTACACTCCCTTTATTCTCTCCCCTTGGAGATGGTCCCTTTATGGCTGGAATGGGGTACGTTGGCATCAGGCACACTTATGGCCTCTACAGAGCATGTTCCAAGGTTAGAGAAGTTCAGACTCCAATAGTGTCAATTCAGCATCTTTTAACATTCAAACTGAGCTAAAAGAATATTGGGCTTATGACTATGAAACGTACCCAAGTTATCACTTACGGACAGGATTGTCATCCTAGTCAAAGAAACAAGATTATATAGTTAATTGTTCTGAGAGGAGCAGAGAGCTCTGAAGCAGCAAGCCTAACTTCCTGAGACTGCAAAAACTGAGAAAGGAATTCAGCATTGCACATAATTTTTTGTCTGGCAATACCTACACTCCTTTAAATAGTTACTACCTTCTCGTCTATCTTTGAAGATGTTGCTTCTTAACAAAAGTAATTCTCCAACTACAAAAGTTAAGCCGCACTCACCCTAAAGTGCGATTTTCCAGTTTTGCAACCCGTAGACACATGAATCACAGAATGTGCAAATTTGCACTGTCCTACAGGGAAGCACAAGAGTTTGCTAACAGTCTTCTCTGAAAGAAAGATCTAATGAACATTCACTGTTAGTTTCCATTGTGTAAGCTTTTAATACAACAGAAAAAGCTAACAGAATTGCACATACTATTCTCACTGACTGAATATTTTGCTGTTAAAATAGCACGACATACTGCAAACCCAAATCCTGTATACAATACGTAAGTATTTAAAAGATATTCCTAAAGCAGTAAGACAGCGAGACCCAAATGAAGGACTAGCAACTCCTTGCCCAGTTACAATACCCTTTGGCTTTGTGATTTAAACAGGAAGCATGACTTTCAAGAACAGCCATTCAAAGCTAACTGAAAATTTAGAAATCATAAATGCAAAAAGAGTTGCTACATTTACATGCTGTTAGGGTTGATTTTTTTTTTTTTTTTAAATCCATGGTTTGGCCTTTATCAACAAAATGAAACAACAACAAAAAACAGTACATACCAAAAATATCAGTCCAAATCAGCAATACTTGATAAGAGATATATGCTGACATTTCAGCAACATGGAGCTAAACTATTAATCTATTTGAAGAGAATACCCCAACATTATCTCAGAGCTTTAGAATCCGAAATTATAATAATACAGTCATAAGTGTACTTTTGTAACCAGCAAAAAAGTTAAAAGCACTTTCTTGACTTCAGAACATGGTCCATTAAAAATAATAGGCCAATAACTGCATTTAAAGTATATGCTCTTTACAAAGGTCATGCCTTCAAAAAACTGGTTATGAATTCTGGGTTTTGAGATTTTTTTTTTTTTTTTAGATGAAGTTTACAACATCAGCTGCTGCTTTGCACCTTTTTCGCTTTGCCCTTCTGCTCTGAAATTAGGGGTAGAATCTCTTGGGTAAATGCAAAGTCAAAATACTTGTTCAACATGATAGCGTCGAGCTTTGCTGGTAACTAGTTGTGCCTCCATTTCGGCACTTGTGCTTCTGAAAGCTTTCAAGATTATTTTTCTTGAGGTGTATGCTGTTTATCCATCTCGACGCACAAATACACGACTGTCTTACAAGCTCCCTTTTGGCTACAAGCATGGCCCTGTACTACCTTCCCAGAAATTAAGTACTCTTTTTCTTCCCACACAAATTTAGCTCTTAAGCTTCCTCAATATAAGAGTAAGGAACTTCCACCTACTTCCTCCATCTTCTACACACAATAAACATCCCCACAATCTGTCCAAGCTTTCATCTGCCCTCCCACACCAGCACAAGGGTCTTGATACTTAAGCTGCCTGTTGTAACTGTGGGAAATCATTGGCTGTTTCTGTTTTATAAAACAGATGAACAAAGTGCTAGTTCGCCACCACAGTTCTCAGGTAGTCAAGAGACAGAAAATTGTAACATGGCAGCTAATAGCCATCGTTTTGCTGGAGCTAATACTTATTTGTTAGTTTCAGACTGCCAAAAGACATGGGGATCAGCAGCTCAGACTAGCACCTTTTCCATGATTGCTAAATCGTTAAAAGAAGAAATCTTGTTTCAGCAAGATACCATAAAAGAAAGTGAGCCTCATAAAAGAAAAAAAGGAAAAGGCAGGCTACAGCAGTGTAGCAGGAAAGCAACCTACTATTACATGGGTCACTTGATAGAGGTTTATTACTACTCTCTGTATGGCACGCTGTGGTGCTTTCTGGATTGTTTCAATACATCTGCTGTACTTTTCTGCACTGGAAGTCTCACACATCAGACTGCTGTTTTCCTGGTGTCTTTAATTCTGCACTCACAGTACTCCACAAGATGCTACGCTGTACCACAAGTGAGCTGCAGTATTAAATAAAATTCATTCTGCTACAGGGAAAAGTCTTAAACTATAGCAGTTCTTAATATATACAGACACTTTCATTTAAAACCCCCTATTTTCTTCCACTCAGGTGCCAAAACAAAGAGTCACTATTCACACAGGCTGTTAACAGACTTTGAGACATGAACTTTGAGCGTCTTGACAAAACCCCAATAAGCAAGCTTACTGTAGTTCATAATTACAGTGAGAAAGACAGATAAGAAAGCCATACACAGAATTAAGGAGACTTTGCACTTTTCATCATGCCCAGCCCTGGGTGGTTCAGATGGGGTACTTGCAGGCAAGCAGGCAGGCAGGGTCATCGTCAGTTGTTTGTGTTGGGACACCTCATAGATTTCACTGCTCACTCTGAAGACTGGCGATTCATGTGTGCTTTTTAGTTTCTTTGTTTTTAAAAGTCTTTAAAGTTGCATCACTCGGAATCAGATAAGTCACTTTAAACAAAGCAAAGTGTTAAGTGTGACAATTTATTTATAACATACTTCCCACCATCACCACCACACACCACCCTGTAAAAGAAAAACCCCTGCTGAAAGGGTGACAATTTTCAGTATGTTTGAAAGAAATTAGACCAACACTGCATGAAGAGCCACTCAAGTCAAATTAAGAGCATAACAGAGGGGGAGATAGTTCAAAGCATACATTTACTTTAAGCGTTCTGGATTAGCCTGCTTCTCCACTTCCTTAAGAAGTCAACACACAATTGGTCTAAATTCATACCAATTTCCACATTATGTTTAAAAGACAAGCTAGGCAAGAAGTCTTTAGTACAGAAAAGAAACCCCAATGCTTTTTTAATATACTTTTCAGATTTCAATAGGCGAACTGGCAACTAGCCTAAACATCTTCTATCCCACATTTACTCCCCAATATAAATATTAGCCAAGGAAGTGTAACCTAAGAGTTCTGACATAGCCACTATCTTAAGATAGCTTCTCTTGTTAAGAGGACTTTTAGACATATACTTCTGTTAAAGCTTCTGGTTCTTGCAGCTGTAGGTCATGTAGACGGTCCCAACATCACACATATATTTTTCTTTTAACACCACGTATTGTTGAAGCAGCGCTTGATGCTGCGAATGGATTACTTCCAAGAGGGCAAGTCTTGTGTGCTAATTTTGTAACAGGAAACATGCTGGAGAGAGAACCAGCAGGCATGGAGAGACCAGATATGCTGCTACACAGGAGATAGTGAGGTAAACTGTTCATGTTTAGAGTGGGTGTAGCTTGTTCCATAGAGTGTTCACGAGGCAAGAACCAAAACTCTTTCTCAAGCTCTTGTAAGTAAAGTAACACTGGCTTGTTTGTCTGTTTCTTTAAAAAAAAAAAAAAAAAAAAGGCAGCAAAACCTTCCAAAGCATAAAGTACTGGCAATTCCTTAACAGATGGGCCTCAAGGTTCAGCCTAATGAGCCAGACCTCTTTTTCTAAATCTCCCTTACTTCTCAGTTAAGTGTAACACGCTGCTTTATCAGCAGTTTGAGAGAGAAGTCCCTCTAAGGAAAAAAAGGAGCGGTGGTTGTAGAAATACAGCCTAAAATCCATGGCAAATTATTTGTCCATATCTGTAAAGTGAGAGACCCCCTACTGTTCTCTCTCCTTGGTTTCTGGAAGTTATTCAGGATTAGAACCTACCAAGATGTTTGAGCAGTATTTTTACCAACGCTGCACTGACTGTGGTCTGTGTAACAGTTGTGCATTAACCTCGAGATATCTCAGTTTTTACAAGAGATTGAATATATTCCCGTCTTCCTGTCCTAAAGGTTCCCCTATTCCTCTTCAACAGGAACAGAGTTCTATACAACAGGTGCCTTCTAGTGCCTCTGAATGGGAGAGGAAATAATTTCATGATGCTGCCCAGCAACATCTACTTATATCTTTTAAATTGTTTTACAATTTGATGGGGGGGGTTGTGGAGCAGGAGAAAAGAGCAGGAGTTTAAAAATTAAAAAAAAAAAGAAAAAAAGCAAGGAGAGTCTCCTAGGCTCTTTCTCCACTTAAAATGGAGATTAGAACAGATAGCAGAAGCCCTGTCCAGTCAGGAGGGATCCATACCTATTCCTCCAGACAGGTGAATCTGTTCTATTGTATGACATCAGAAAATGGTCTATCAGTGTTAAAAACAAAAGTTGTAAATATGAACACTAAGATTTTGGGCAACACAATGATCAGGAAAGGGCCTGAACAAGTTGTGCCAGCAGAAACAGGGTCTGGGTTTTTTTTGTGTAGATGCAAAATGGCAAAGCCTCCACAAACTTTATTTCTGGGAGTCTCTACAGAAGGCAGAGAAGTCTAAGAGGCTAAAACAAGGAGCCCTAACAAGGAAAAGGGGTGTGCTTACAAGGGTCCGTATCTGGTCTCGTATTTAGAAACAATGTTCTTGCATCGTCCCACTTCCTTGCGCAGCTCTGCAACCTCCGTCCTCAGGGCCGTATTCTCTTTCTCAAGAAAGGCTGCCCGAATTGTGATCTGATTCTCCTTTAATCGCCGAGCATCACGGGAACGCTTTGCTGCCACATTGTTCTTCTTTCGCCTTGTCCAATATTTTTCATCCTGTAGCAAAAAAGGAAAAAAGATGCCAACCTGACAACTATATTGTATAATGACACTCACACTGACTGCTGTATTGAAGAATTTCCTTCATTGGTTTGCAGGGCTCAGACACCAAGATGCAGGCAACACAGTACTGTAAAATTTCATCCTTACACAAGTCTTGTTTTAGGATAAACCAAGTGCACTGCTAGCACTAGTGAGATTAAGAGACTTGGCTACTAAGAAGCTGTCCAACTGAAATGCTCCCTTTACTGTGTTTCAATTCGGGAATGAACTTCCACAGAAAACAACCTGTTCTGCTGTCTGGGCTGCTTAAAGCTGGATGAGACATAATGCTGGGCAAATATATACAACGGCGTTCAAAAGTACAGTTGATGAGGATATGACTTGACAGTTCTTCTAATTTCTATGTATAGCATGATAAGTTGTTCCTGCCCAGTAATTATCTCGTGATACCAAACCAGCAAAACAGCAAGAACAGCAGTTGACTTGTGTCCTGGTTTCAGCTGGGATAGAGTTAATTTTCTTCCTAGTAGCTGGTATAGTGCTGTGTTTTGGATTTAGCATGAGAATAATGTGTTAACACACTGATGTTTTAGTTGTTGCTAAATAGTGCTTATACTAAGTCAAAGACTTTTCAGCTTTCCATACTCTGCCAGCGAGGAGGTGCACAAGAAGCTGGGAGGGAGCATAGCCAGGACAGCTGACCCAAACTGGCCAAAGGGATATTCCATACTATATGATGTCATGCTCAGTATATAAGATGGGGGGAGTTGGCTGGGGGGACAGTGATTGCTGCTCGGGGACTGGCTGGGCATCAGTCGGTGGGTGGTGAGTGGCTGCATCACTTGTTTTTCCTGAGTTTTGTTCCTCTCTCTCTCTTTTGTTCTTTTCCTTTTGATTACAATTTTTTTAAATTATTATATTTCAATTATTAAACTGTTCTTATGTCAACCCACAAGTTTTCTCACTTTTACTCTTCTGATTCTCTCCCCGCTCCCACTGGGGCGGGGATTGAGCAAGCGGCTGTGTGGTGCTTAGTTGCTGGCTGGGGTTAAACCACGACAACTTGACAATTCTATTCTTGGCAGTGCTTCTGCCCAATCACGTAGGTATAGCACATTAGCTTTATATGGCAAAATGTTTGGGCGAAGAGTGAGAAACTTTGATCAACGCCTAAAGAAGTTTGCAGCAATAAATGTGTTACCTTTTGCTCATCTGGGACAAAAACCTTCTTGGCTTTTTTAATCATTGGTTGTGGTTTCAGGTCCTCTTCAGTAAACTTGTGCTTGCGAGGATTGAAGAGCTCACCACCAGGCACACTGGACAGCACTAAATCAGCAGGGTCAGGGTTAAAATTCACCTCAACTTCTACGCAGTCAGGATCAATGGGGCTGGGAGTATTTCTCTCATTTTGTGGTGGGGACTCTGGCAACAACAGGAGAAGTTAGAATACATTCAGCAGGATAAAGAGAATTAACTAAGAATCCAACTTGGGTATCTCTATTTATTGCCCTACTCTGGGCAGTATTTGGTAGTATTATTTGGTATCTCCCTAAGGTGTGCTTGGTGCTGTACAGCTGCTGGTACAGAGAGAAGCTACACAGTCCAGTTTGTAATACAAACTCTAGGAACATAATGCCAGACTAACCGACATGAGTAGATGGATGTGGGACAAGACTTAACACTTCCTCAGCAAAAACTACATGCTTTGCGCACTTAAGAAGCGACTTCCACAGCAGTGAGAAGTGAGAAACTTGTACTAGACTGAGTTTTGTGCCATAGAAAGCCTTACAGAAACAAGCCTGTCACAAGACCCCGGTCCCTGGGTCCTTCAAAGGTCAGACAATTATATTTCCAAACAAAGGACTAAATAAAGGTGGGTTTGTTACAAATGCAACAGCATTCTACTTCTTCGCCACATGGAAACAAATGTCCCAACAGACTGTCTGACACTGATAGCGTTCATGAACTTTGTCATATTTATCTATTGTTTACAAACTTCATACACGATTGCAAATGTCGGTGCAATTTGAAGCAGTGATCAATGAGTAAGTTTTCACATACCACCTAGAAAAAAGCCACACCCTATGTCTTACTGAAGGAGTTCAACATTCTGCCTTTCTCTCGCAGATTCACAGAAGAGGCCCCGAGCAAAATGCTTTCTGTAATGTCTGCTCATAAAATAGTACTGTATTTACTGGGTATCGTGTTTAAACTCCAAATCTAGAGCAAACTGAGCTGCTAAATTCTTTACTAGAGAAGATCTCCATACCACAAATGAAGAGTAGAAGTTTCCTAGTACCATTTAAGTACAGTTTTGTTTCTTTGTTCCTCCATTCCCACTTCAAAGCACCACAGAACATCAAACTGCATCATTAACACACCTTTTCCAAGTGTCTGTTCGCACATTTCACAGGCTAGCATGAAAAGATTGCTTCATTGTTTTTCTATTAAGCATTCTTATTTGAGGCACATTAAGTTAGCATAAGTTCACCCAAGCAGACCAAGCCATCAAGGTAGCACAAATGACTTGTCACAAACTATCAAATCTGTTGTAAAATAACCTGAGAAATTATTTTCTCAACATGTCCAGGTTCTCACTAGATTAGCAATACCAAGAAAGCAAATACTTTATGTTGGTGTTTCAGGTCTTCTAAGTTCAAAAGAGACAGACTGCACACTGAGAGACACCCATTTTTTTCCAGGAGGGGGAGAGGGGAAGAAGAGGAGAGGCAGCATCTTCAGAAATTGACACACAGACTAAGGCTCTACATTGAACATGTTTGTGCTACTTAACCTGCTACAGCTAACACTGACAGGTTAGCATGTCTCCTCTTTGATCTAAAGAGGCACCTTTTAATACAAGAATAACAAAAGTCCCTCAGAGCCCCATTTTATTCCATCTACCTGTACTGGAGGCTGCTTCAGATTGCTGGTAAACTGCAGTGGAAGAGGATGATGCAGGAGAACCAGTGGAAGCACTGGCAGACTCCTTTCCTTCCAGCTCAGCCACAGGCAAGAGTGGATTCTGGTTCAAATCCAGGTGAGTAGGGCTGGAAGGAATTCCATTCTCCAGCAGGAACTCATCCAGATCCATGTACTCCAGGTGGAAAGACTCGCCATCATAAGGAATAGTTTTGTCCCAAATGGGCGGCATAAGGGAAGCCGAGACTGCCATAGTGCTAGCAGCTGCTGCCTCATCTTCCTCAAGCTTTATCTTCTCCTTCTCTTTATCTGAAAGATACAAGTAGGTCACTGTACAAGCTGCAACACAGGAGAGACTCAAGGTTTAAGAGTCTAACAAAACCCCAATCAAAGGAAATTCAGTAAGCTATAGTTCTGCCTCATGACGTGATCTGAAAAATCAGATATTGAAAGGCAACATTCATACCTTCATATGTAACTGAGTAAGGAGTGTTCTGACTCTCTGTGATGGCTGGACCACAGACATTTGAGTAGCCTTGAAGACCAGCATCTTTGCTCTGATAACTTACCAAAGTGTGATACAATACTGCATCTAGCTTATAATAACTAGTCACTGCAAAATAGCCTGGTTTTCACAGGCTCATCTTGGAAGACAGCGAAAGTGAGTGTCCATAAGTAGGGTTACATGGGAAGCCATTAAGAAAACTCTGGGGAAGCAGAGTAGTTTATTCTATGCACAAAGAAAGAAGGTGCAGAAGAATAATCTACAGACAAACAAGAAGGGAATATGGGTTTTCAGATTACATTTGAAAATTAGTCAAAAGGTCCACAGGACACCAGAGACCTGGATGTCTATTGCTCAGTATTTCTGAAGCATTTCTTTCTGAAATGACTCAGCATGTCCACAAAAAGCAATAGCTCCAAATGCTGTTGTTCACTATAGATAGCTCAGAGTATCTACACACAATTTTTACTCTTTGGGGAGATGTCTAATAAGGCATACTCCCACACCCCATCCCCAAGCCACAAAAGACTGATGAAATTTTCTCCATTTACTATGCTACAGTGCACATATTACAGAAAAATGGCTGTTTCCATGTTCCCCATAGCTACTGAATCTTAACAATCGTCTGGGACAGAATCCAAGCAGAAAACTCAAGTTATGGAATAATTACATAATTTAAAAGATAAAAATAAGCTGGCAGAAAAGAAGGAAAAAAAAAATTCAAGTCATTTTCCTAATCCAGTTCTCCATGTAGCCATGCAGTGGTTCTACCAGCAGTTCTATCAGCACTGAAGGAGGCATTGCAGAAGCAGTGCCAGCACTGCCAGCACTGAGCCAGCGCTGCTGTCAAAAGGAACGGTCACCAGTTGTACTCTAACCAACTGCAAATTGGTTCTTACCATGGAAGCTGACAAATACTCAGTTCAGTGGAACAAGGACTCCAGGAACATATCAGTTGGGGTCTCCAGTATTCACACAGGTTAGCCCAATAAAATGCACAGATCTTTGGCATTAGGGTTTTCTAGACTGGCTACAATATGCTAAAGGAGTATTTTTCTTTATCGGGGGTGGGAGTGGGGGTGAAGCTCTGCTCTAAATCTGAAAAGCCTATTTATATAAAACCTATTCTGATAGAACTGGCATTCCTTCCGCTGTTGCCTGAGCTGGTGTGGAACTGAGACTGAAAGAGCTTTTTATGGCTTAAAGAACAGTGCTGCCATACAAAGTAAATTATCATTTTAACCTACCATACTCTGAACATTTGATACAAAAGAAGATACCGATTTTAAACTAGACAGCTGAGAAAATATTCACCAGCCACCAACTAAGAGCAAATACCTAAAGACCATGTTAAATTCAGACCAGTGGCTCCTGGACCTGAGCTTTGTTAACATCACCTTGCAGCTTTTGGCCTTCCCCCTTGCCACTTCACACTGCTGCCTCTGAACTGCCATCTCCCAACTCCTATCCCTGCTATAAACTCCTTTTTGCAGGGGAGTTTTGCAACCTTCCTATGCTTTACTTGGGCAAAGCAAATGTGCAGGGTAACAGTCATGATCCAAATAATCTGACTGTTTCTAAACAGCTCCTACTTGAAGCTAGAAAAGAAACAGTGTGTACTCTACTTCACATATAAGGATGATTTAACTTATTACTGGAACCGCCATTTTACATCCAACTTGTAAATCAGGGATTGTGTATTTCCATGAGGTTTGCATAGTGCCCTGCACAACCAAACCCAGATTTGCGTTGAGGGTTGTGAACGATATCCCAGTAAAGACATCACCAAAACAAATGCAAGTGACAATAATGAATTCTTCGTAAATCACTTTATTTTTTAATCAACATAATAAAAAACTTGTGAATGTTGAGTCAAAATGTCAACTAAAAAGAAAAAAAAAAAATCATTCTTTACTCTTGAAAACAATAGTATTCCATTATAAGTTATGCCCGTTTTAACACAAGCCAGCGGTGCTTTTTTTTCCCCCAACATCTAATACAACATATCCAACAGAGGAGAAAAGAAACCTTAAGTGATTAGTAGACTAAACATAAGGCTTAATAATATTTTTCAGAAGGTAGGTGCCAAAAAGACTATACTGCTGGCATACGTGGCTCTTCTCAGATCTTTTAATGCCTTTTAGATGTGCACCATCATCCTGCTGTACTTCAGCAACCTGAAAAGACTGTGGTCCCTCCAACTTCCTCTTGCTATCCTCCCTAGCTCACATCAGATTAGATCCTTTCTTCAGATGAGAAGACCATCTGAATTTTTTTCCTTTTGCTACGTGTTGACAACTGGACAACCACTGGGCCCCCAGTGCTGCCTTTGTATAGCTACGCTGTCTCTCTCTCTCCCCTCACTTCTAACAGCAAAATATCTGAAGGAAATTAAAACAGCAGAAGTTAACGTGCATATTGGGTGCCCATGTATTTAAAACATGATATGTAAAAAGATAAAACTGTTGTATGATCATTTTTGCATTGACGTTTTCCCACTGGCTTTCTGTCAATTCATTCAATCTTTATTTCTGCTCCACAACATCCTGCTGGGTGCACAATATCCAATGAAACACTAATTAACTTCTTGCATCTTGAGGGGTAAGTTTCTGCCTGCCCCAGCACAGGGACCTGAAACTTTAATTCTCTGAAGATATTTATAGTGTAAACAGGTATTACCTGACAGCAGAGCTGCAGTATCCTAAGAGGCTCCATTTGCAGTGATTCAAGGTCACCCTGATAAATCTGGACTGTACTTCTGCAGCTGATAGCTCATGTCCGATTTAGCCCCCTCATTCTGCTACTGTGACATATTAACTAGGCTGTACATCTGCTGTTAACAGAGAGGTCACTAGTTTATGCTAAGTAATTTAGGCAGAGCATTCCAGTTCTTGAACTGTTGGAAATACTGCTGTTTTAGCCAAAAGCAGCAACCTGAAAAGAGCTTTAGTCCACATCCTGGTTTTTCCTCAAAAAACCAAACCCAGACCAAAAGACATTCTGGCCACAACTGTCAAGTGCTATCCCAGCCACAAACAGAACAAACACTTCTTTGACAAAGTTCCCCTCGTTCATCAAAAAATATTGTCAAATTATATTGAAAACACTATACAGACTAAGGCTGATGGCTCCATAAATCTCTAGTCCCACTTGTGACAATGGAACAAGACAGGTGCCCATTACTGTGATGTTTTTTGAGGCACCACTCCTGCCACAGCAGCACACAACTGGTGATTAAGGCATCCTTTGGAGAGTATGCAGCAGCTCATTATTAGTAAGAGACACTTACACTCCTGCTCCAGAATATTAGCTCTCTTCCTTTATCCCACAGGACTTTTTATAAAAAGATTATTATTTTTATTTATTTAATTCCTACAACGTGCATGACAACAACTTATAGCAAGGCTGGTCAGATATACTTGGTATACGGCAGGGCATTCAAGATGATGGCATTCAGTTGGAACTGGATGTCCTCCTCTGCTGCTCAGAAGGATTAGAAAGCCTGCTTGCTTACTGGGTAGTCAAATTACCTACAGCAGTTGGAAAACCCATAGGTAGCTTGTGGAGACTATAAATGGACACTGCAGCTAGTTGATACCGTTCCTCGCAGAATAAGACAGAAAATTGTATTTTTGTCAACAGGCATTCCAGCCAAAAGGCATAGGGTCTTTTCTCAGAAAGTTTGTTGAAAATGCACCACTGTATTAAGTAAATTAGTAATTATTCAACATTTTGGATGTGTCACTGTATGGTAAAGGAACAGAAAATAAACAAGGATCCTCTGAAGTCAGTTGAGTCACAATTCTACTGACAAGTCCTTTGTAAAATTAGAGTAACTACCTGCTAACACAGAAGGTGTTCCTTCTTTTGTCTTGCAAACATGCAAACAAGAAAAGCATCAGAGATCAAAATAAACAGAAAGCAACAAGTTCCACAAAGTGTGAAGTGAAACAGCACAAGGTGGACTAAGGAAATCTATGGAGAAATGTTAAGAACAAGAACAATCTGAACTTCATCACAGCACGAATGGGGAGGAGTAACCAAGATACAATGGACTCACTAGCAAGCTTTAGAGAATCAAGCTAAACACCTTCCCAAGTTGGAATGGGGTCATCTGGTAAAAGGAAAAGTATCAAATGTTTCTAATTTTAGAAAAATGCACTACCTCAAAATCATATTAATTTTAAAATGTTACATCTCTATAGGCCTGATCACATGACTGTGGACAAGAAAACCACCCCTAAGACAAAGTCGCCATATCCCAGTCAGCTACCATCATAGTTTCCACATGTGAACTTAAATTGCTCCTGCCGGCACCATCCCCAAAAGGATTGGGTGAAGAAATATCTTAAGAAATCCCATAGTGTTGTAGATTCAAGATTCTATGTACTGCAGCATTCTGCACCATAGCAACATAACTAAAACCTTTATCAGAGGCTTTTTTTTTTTTTTTTAACAGAAAGGAGAAAAAAA
>WAAD01031023.1:45730-113034 GCA_013389945.1 Fregata magnificens
GGTCGCGTAACGGCGGCGGCCGTCGGGGGGCAAGGCGGGAGCCCGCCGCTCCCGAGCCACCGCCGGTGGCAGCGCTCCAGCCGGTCCTTAAATATCCTCGTTTAGGATCCCGAGATCACCTTTCCCACATGACCTGGATTTAATCTCCCGCTGTCCTACATCGTGCCAGCAGCAGCCGCAGCGGCGTGCCCTATATAACGTTAGCAGGGAAAAGGACTCCACTGCGGCTGCTGGCGTGGCTGGGCAGCTGGAGAGGGGGGGTCTCTCGAAGTTTTCACAATCACGAGCAATTACTTGTGATTCCCCGACCAGTCCCCGTGTTCCAGCAACAGGGATGCCATGCTGGGATTTAAGCTTCTGAACATACAAAAGGAACAAATGTTGCCAATTTCATCACCAAGAGCACAGGCAGATACTGAGAAGCTTCTGCAGAATGAATAAGCTCGCAGAAGTGACAGACGCTACAGCCACAGGCTTCTCCTGTCAGCAGTTGCTGCCTCTTGCTCAGCCGCAGCAAACCTACCGCATAGCGCTGTGAGCGGGGAAAGGAAAGGGTGCACAACCTCCCTGCGATTGCCCCATCCACACCCAACAGAGCCACAGGCGCCAGGATGGAGATGTCCCCCTAAGTGCCAGCAGAAAAGGGACCTCCTCTTCCCAGGTAGACACTCAGGCACCTGCTTGGTTCAGCTGCCCCTCCACAAACCTCGGACATTTCATTTTGGTGGCAAGGCACAATTTGACCTGACCCTTGCTGATAAACCCTGATGGTCTTTGTGACACAAAACCAGGTCTGAAATCCTCCCCACGCGCCCCAGGAAAAGAAACGGCTTGGAAGTTGCATGGGGTAGGTGCTTTCCCCCATTGCCTTACTGGAGCGAGGACCAAGGAACGTCTCCATCCAACCTGGGCAGACTGGGAGCTGTCCTACCTGCCAGCTGCTTATCTTGCATAGGCTGGGAGGCTGAATCTGCTGTCTCCTTCGCACGGGACAGGGATGGGACTCCTGACGCAACGCCTGTGCACGTGCTGCCCGACAGGGAGCTGAGAAAGGGCCACCTTGTTAATACAGGCTGGAACAGTGCAGGTTAAGGCATCGTTTATCAAGGCTGATAAATCTAGCTGCAAGAAGCAGGCAGCACAGGTCATGCTCTGCTGCCCAGCGTGCTCCGGGGCTGCTGCTTGTCCTCCGCAGACTCCCTCCGCCTTGCCAAGCTCAGCTGGCAGGAGAAAAAAGCACATGCATGAAAGGGAGATGCCACTTCACACGGGGCAATGAAACACAGATGTTGGACCACACATGACAGAGGCAGCACACACAGCTCGGCAAGGGACAGCGGGCTCGCAGCGATGCTTTTGCCTGGGAAACAGCTAGTGGTAGGTGGTAGAGAACACAACCTAGTCAGGCCAGGAAGGGGCAGCTTCTAGGAAAAGAGCAAGGGAACATAGCCAAAGCGGGGCAGGCCACAGGCTTCCTGTTCAGTTACGGCTCTCATGGTCACTTTGTTCCATTGTTGTTGACACTGGAGGCCCCCCGGGGATGACGCTGTGTCTCAGTACTGTATGGCGCTCCTTCAAGGAACAGGCTCTGTGCGCATCCCCCCTGCAGATCTCAATGGCAACTGCTTTGCTGGGTAATGTCCATATGAGTGGAGGTTATTAAACCCACTCAGTAGCCTTTACTCCAGGACTTTTCCCTTTAGATCGACCATGTTCTTCCTCCAGCACATTTCCGCCCAAGCTCCACCGCGCTAAGGTTTGTTCTGCACTACCACTGGGTCGTGACTTTGCTTGGAGAGGGTTTATCCTGTACAGTGTTAGCTGCTCGGCCCGAAGGCGGGAGGGAGTTCCTGGGAAGCATTCCTGTGGGTTTCCTCTCACAGCACCCTGCCTGGGCAGCAGCCCTGCCCTGCCAACTAGGAGTGAGGTTGCTCTGAGAGCTTTTCCTTGCCACCTCTGGGGATTAGGGGCTCAAGCCACTGCCAGCAGAAAGTGGGCACTGCACCATCAGCTGTACCTTCTTGGTTAAGCTAGGATCTGCCTGGATTTTTACAATTTCTGTTTTGCTCTGCAGCTGAGAAGGAAGAGAGGAGGACAATGAGATGTGAGGAGAGGAATGCAGCGGCCTTGGCTGTTACTGCTGGGAGTCTTGTCAGGGCCAGATGATGCAGAACAGCCCAGCTCTGATGCTGCAGGGAGGCAAGCAAGAAGCAGCCCAGTGCTAGGCACAGACTGGGGGGGACACATACAACAAGCCCCACTGAGAGGTTTGAATAGCAGAACACATTTCAGACAGAGGCCTGAGACCCAGCAAATCCAGATGAGTGGTGTGTGGGTATGGAGACCCAGAAGGAGAGAACTGAGCTCTGTGGGAAGAGGACCATGACAGGAATGCTGGCCTGGGGAGGGAAGTGGCATAACAAGGACAATTCTGAGGGTTACGGGAGGTGATGCTGAGAGGCAGGGTGGTCCTGGGGCTGAGGAAGAAAGCTGCCACAAAACAGCACCCTCAGCTGCCAAATAACCCACACTGAGTTAAGACTAAATTATTCCCTCTGCAAATCATTGATCTCCCCTCTACCCCTCATTCCAACTCTTGCTAAACAGATAAATCTTACCAGCACTCCTCCCTTGGATTAATTCAATCCACTTGGTTGTGGAGACCAGAGATCCCAGGGAGGCAGCCAGACTTCAGCTTAGCCACAGCAAGGCTCTGCACCATGTGAGCCTCCCTTGGCCGCTACTGCCTTCTCCCTGCCAGGTCCACTCTCTACCTGGGCATCAGTCAGCTCGGAAAACATGCCCTGGTCCTCACACGCAGCTTCATACTGTGCAATATGTAAACACACCCATTAGCGGGCAAAGTCTCAGCAAAGGAGAGAGCCAGCTCACAGGTGGCAACAGCGGAGCAATGTGACAAAATGAGCCCTTTTGGGGGTATGGCAGCTCCCCTTGCCCTATTAACCCATTTCCCACCGGGAGCTGTGCGGATGCCACAGGGCTCGCTGTATTCCAGCGGGTGTAGGCAGCTGCCTTTCCTGCCACGAATGCTTTACTGCTGCAGCAGCAGCCTTTTCTCCCGTTGACCCCGGAGCAAGAGCAGGGTGGTCCCACTCCACATTGTGCATCTGGCTTTTCTGCTCCCACCTCCTGGATCACGCTGCCCCTCAAGACTGCTGAGTTGTCTGTGTGTCCTGGTAGCAACTCCCTACAGAAGAGCGAGCTTGGTGCGTATTTGTTTCTGTGAGTTCAACTCACTCGTGCCTAGGCACGAGCTTGTTGAGCCAAGGTGTTCCCACACACTTCCCCCGCACTCGGCAGCGAACATTAAAACACAACAACCAAAAAGCAGCTTGCCAAGGGCATGTGGCATCCTATCAAAAACAAGAGAGTCCCCGAGTTGCACGATGAGCACTCGGAACGTGCCCAGCAATACAGAAGTGATCAGTCCAGCAAGAGCAAAGTGTTCAGCACAGCAGAAGCTCAGACTAAATAACCTCCTGGGTCCTTTCCATTTGTTTTCTAGGATGCTGCACAGACAGCGTGAAAGCCTAGGAGTACAGAAGTGCTCTTGCAAAGAAAACACAACATTTGCTGTGTTCCCTACCCCAGTTTTCCACTGATAAACAACTGCAGCATCAAACACAAAGTTTTCACAGAGTCAGCCTGCCTGACACGGGCCAGGCTCCCTGGACAGTCCGGGAAGAGGCAATGTCTGGAGGCTCAGCAGTTATTAACCATGGGACAACCCGGATGGCAATTCTGGAAGTCGCTCCTGTGTGAGCATGGAGATTTGTGCCCAAGCCTTCTCTGTGCACAAAGGTTTGAGGGTTTCCAAGAAGCAGCTGAGCACAGAGATTAAAAGGATCAGGAACTCAGCACTCTTGACTGATTTTGTAATCAATCCATTGCTGCCATTTTTCCTCCTAGCTGCACAAGACGCTCGGTGCCAGAACTCCCCATTGACTTGGACACTTGGGGGAAACACACCCTTGAAGGGCTTGCAGCAAACAAGATCTGCTCCATTCTCGCCTTGTAGCTCAAGGAGGGGAAGGAGAAATCAAAACAGAAACCCCAGCAGGCGTTCCCTCAATCCTACCTGTCATCTTGTTAGTCCAGGGTAAGGAGTACTCCAGCAGGGACTTCAGGACTTCCGGAAAGTCCAGGGCAGCCGGGCCCCCGGGGCTGTTGCAGCTTGACATGTCCTGTCCCGGGACCGCGCTAGCACACCTAAGGGAGGGCCAGGTGCCTGGCCGCCAACGCTACACCCCACTCACCTGGGTGTTGCGAGAAAGGCACGGAGGCACCCGGAGTGGGCTTGCCAAACTACTCCAGCTGAGAAAAAACAAGGAGGAAGGGAAACAGCCTGGCAGAGATGCAGTTTGCCCAGCTGTCTTTCACCTCCCCCTCTCCCACTCTGAAGTGGCCAATTGTGGAAATAGCTTGCAGCCTTGCAGGGCTGGGCCGGGCGGCTGGCCAGCGTGGTTTTACAGGGCCTCTCCCAGCCAATCCGGCAGCAAAGAACTGGGCCAGTTATCTAACTTTGCAAAGGCAGCACCCTTTTCCTTCCCAAGGTGTTATAACAAATATACACGTTGGAGGGAAAAAAAAGCAAGCGCGTGCTGTCAGGAGTACACATGTTGGCTGCAAATGCAACAGCAAAGGGGTCCTCTGAAGGGCTCTGGGGAGGCTCTGAGGAGCTCCGAGCTGCACAGGATGCCCTGCAGAGATACACACGCTGTCTGCATCTGCCTGCTGACTTTTCAGTTCTCTCAGATGCAGACAGTGATAGTATTTGTATATGATACAACAGTTACTGCATGTCTCTCCTAAGTCAATATTGATAACAGCGTAAGGCATCTTTCTTACCAAGTGTGCATCATCCCCAAAATGCAGAATTTCTCTTCATAAGTGACACAGAGTTTTATCAGAAAGCCGACAGCCTCCTCTCGGAGCAGTTAGGTAAGGCAAGAGAGTTCATGCACTCTGCAAATACTCTGATAACAGCTGGTTAAGTAAGATGTTGAGCATGCAAAGTCCCTCCTCTCCTGTTAGTGAAGTTTTTTAGCATGGAGGGATGGATTGCAGACAGGAGGATAAAGGGCTGATCTTTATCGGGATCTGGCTTGGAAAGGAGCGTCTTACATGTGCCGGGGTCTTCTCTTTTGCTGGGTGTGATAATTAGAACAGAAGTGCCTTTATTTCTCAGTTCGCTCCTGTCCGTTTTGCCAGGATCAGCCTTACAGCGCCAGCGTGAGTTGATAGGAACCAGGTATTCCTACACTGTTCTGTGAGTCCCAGCTCTTGGGGACAGCCCAGCAAAACCATGCATGGCTCTAAGCATGGAAGTGGCCTGAGTGAAGTCATTAGGACTTTTCTTGTGCCTAAAGTAAGCATTTCACTGGCCCAGCATTTAGACTCTTAAAAACTAATAGGGTTTTGCTCACTCCCAACAGCATGGTGTTTCTGTTTGGTCCCATAAGGAAATGCATTTGATTGAACCCAATAGAAACCAAAAATAGTGAGTTACCTAGGCAGGTTGGGTGGCTGGGAATTTCAAATTAGCTGGGGAGTTTTAATGATCTAGATCCCAATCTAATCAGGCTCAGAAATCACACAGTAGATGCTTTGGTAGAATTCGTAATTATGGTACAACTACATTACAACCTCTTGGGATTTTCCCTGTGGTTTGCTCCCCCCATTTGCCAGAGAGAACATAAGAAAACAGCCAGTGATGACCATCAGTGGTGAAGCCATTCAGGGAGAACAGTCCTCTACGAACCCCAGCCCGTTAAGGTGTCCTCCACCCACCCAAAGCTGGAGATAGCAGACAGACCCTGCAGACATTCTCAAAGGTCAGTGGATTCTGGCTGCTGGGAGCAAGAGAAGCGATCACATCTCTCCCTCCTGGAGCACAGCCTGCCAGCCAGGAGGTCCATGTCCTTTTCTAAAATCTTCCGGTCCATTCTGGCTGTTCAAGGCAAAGGGAGTGGGGCCACTCAATCCTGCCAGGCATCGCTAACGTTTCGGACAGCTACCGTCATATATGCCTAGGCCTGCTTCTCATCAAATGATGGCAAGGTAAAGTGACCGAGAATGTGGTAGCTGCCCAATGCCAGGTGCAGCTGGACCTCCTGGTTTTGCCCAAGGCTCAAACTTGTCCTGAAAGCTGGACAAACATCTGACTGCATGTCTGGAGGCACCCAAGGACTTCACAGCAGCTGCTGCAGCAATTGACTGACATTTATAGCTTGAGAAAATGAAGAAGTTCATTGAGAGGAAATTGTCGCTTAGCATTTGGAATTATTAGCCTGCAATGGACATTTACAAGTTTTTGTCTAGAGATCTGAGAGCACGTATCTCATCTTGTGTTTGCCATGTCCACAAAGTCTCCTGCCAACACTGTGTGTCCTTCTTGATTCACGATCCCTGAAAATCGAGCTCCTGCCCAGGAGAAGAGCTTGGTAACATCCCTAGCAGGATGCACCAACACTACCCTGACTTTGAGCCCCAGGGAAGCAGAAACTGTACTATGGAGTAGAGACATAGCGGTGGGGAGTATCCGTCTGCCCTTGTGTCCCTGCCACGGAGAGCACTTGAGCTGCTTTAGCAAATGGAGTTGAAATGCTGGCTCTGGAAAGCTGCAGGCATGGCCACAGATTGCATCATTTGTGCTGGCTGCACTGTTATCAGATCGTTATTTATTATTATTGTAAAACCATGTTAGTGGAGGTCTCAGCAGCTCTGCTCCATCACTCAGAAGCCCGCTCAGCCCTGAACAGCACATTTTTTCCCAGACTCAACCAGCCATAGTCAACTTACGCTGGCCCTACGTGGGTGGCACACAGAAGGGGGCACCTAACGTGATGGATAGGACCAAACTCCAGGAACACCAATTTAAATGGCAGAGGCCAGGGTTACCTTCAGTGTCTTATCTGTAGGTCTCCCGGTGCAGCTACCCACACTGCCCAGCAGTGCTGGCTGGGCCCCTCAGCACATTCGCCCAAGGAATGTGTTCAGCAGTGCCACGGCTGCACGCAGTCCCAAGGGGAGGAGTGGGAGTCCTTCAACATTTGCCTTGGTCCATGCTCTCCCTCCTTTTAGATTTTCATTCCAAAGAGTTGCTTTTATTTTTTTAAGCACAACCAAATTCTTGTCCTTTGCCCCTCTCCCTCCCCCCCCAGCCCTGACCCCTTTGCCTCTCTGCAGTGTTCAGGTACTTCTGTTGGTACCAGAGCATATAAATGTCTCTTTTAAAACCCTGATTCTACTCCTGTCTTTAGAGGGATCTCTCTACAGAGGTCTGCCATCAGGCCCAAAGCACACCAGGAACTGCAGAGCACCGCTGCTCCAGTGTTATCAGTTTGAGACCCTGAAGAATCATTTCAGACATTCAGACCTCTGATACAACCCTGTTCATTACAAGAAGCTGGGCAAGGGGGCTCTTTGTGCATCTCTCCAAGTTGCCATCTTTCCCTCAGCCCCAGGAGTGCTCTCTCAACTCCTTCACAGGGCCACATCCACAGTGCTTCTGGAGCTGCCTTTCCACTGCCTCCCCTCCCGCTGGTGTCTTGCAGCCACCCTCGGCCCCAAAACGAGATGGTGGCATGCCTGGGTGCCTCCTCAGTCAGAAACTCCTGCAGATTGTTGCTGTGGGTCTTGTACTTGGTGGTGGCACCTGGCTGCACACTGATTTCTGAGGCCACCATTACAGAAGGGAACTTAGTTGTTTCTTACATGTATCTGAAAGCACAGCTCGTGGGGAACCCAGCAGCAGCAGTGACATTTGACCAAAGAAAGCCATTATTGGTTATTATTACTAATTGCTGTTATCTCAGCTTCCTCCGATGAGATGAAAGCTTGGCTTGATAATCTAATGGAATGTGTCCTCTTAGAAAATAAAACACATTTTTGTCTGATTTTCTAAGGACACAAAGCTTACACAACAGTATTATCTATCCATCCATCCATCCATCCACCCCTCCCTCCGCAGAACATGCTACCCACCTTGGCAAAGGGATAAATATATTTAAATATCTTTTTCTATTTGAAAGATAAGCTAGGAAGAAGAGAGCTGAATTAATGCCTCCTCAGAGAGAAAATCTACTGTTATTTGTTGTTTGATCTGGGGCACACGCATTGGCAGCCAACACCCCAAAGCACATGCTGTCCTTGGCAGGCAATAGTAAGGGGACTTTGTGGTGACAGACAAGGTGGGTTACTCCCCTGAAGTGTATCTGGAAATAAGGACAAAAGCCTGTAGAAATCTCTAGAAACTTTATAAATCCTGCTGCTCTTGAAACAGCTTTCTTTTTTTCAGTCACCCGAGACCATTCACCTTAGCAGCACGGCCATTATTCAGAAATTTCCATATCACCTCATGCGGGGATGTCTTCTGCTGCAGGTCCCACAGATCAGACCTACTCCTCATGGTCTGTGGGAAGGCTCCAGGCCCACCCACGGGGTTTGGTTCTTGCACCAAACCCAGCTTGGTAAGTGGTTTCCTCTTTCTTCTTTTATTGAAGCAAACCCGTTGCCAGAGGTCAGTCACTGCCTCTTTGCAGACATCCGTAATTTTTTTTTTTGTTCCTATAGTAGCTCCTAGGACAAATGCACATTCCACTGACAGCTTCCAGATTTAACTATTTATTTGCACAGTGCATTGGGCTTGATAGGGAATTTTTTTCACCTTGGCAGGGGCCGGCAGACTGAGTTTCACTGTGGCCTTTCTGAAAGGAGGCCTGCCCCGCATCCCAGCACCTTGTCTTCTACGGGGTTGAGATGCTGCTGCTAGTGGCGACGTACGTCTGCGGAGCTGCAAGGAGACCCAGAACAGCAGCAGCAGCGAAAGCTGTGGCCAGACCAGGGATGTCTGCATCCACAGTTTAAAGGAAAAGGAGGTGGGAGAAGGATCGACGAAGACAGTGCAGGAGGGTGGACAGCTGAGGGTAGTAAAAGTGAGACTGGGCCTCTGTGTTGGCTAAAAACTCTGCCTGGCACCTGAAACACGGGCGTGCAACCCTTTAGGTACTTTTGATGGTATCAACGTGGGGCACAGGCATGCAGGCTTGATGAGGCCTTGCACTGAGCCCCCTTCCAAACTCTGAAGGGGCTGCCCCTTCCCTGGGCAGGGTATTGCACACATACACGTGCATACATATGTGTACATGTGTGCCTGTCTCCCTATGTGGAGGAGCAGTGCCAGGACCCCTGAGCGAGCGGTGCAGCTCAGTGGAAGGAACCGCCTGCACGTCCCGCCTGAGGCAAAAGGATTTCTAAAAACTAATTCCCAAAATGAGTGCCAAAAATCTAATGAGCTTTGCTTCCCTACCCCCCCTCCACCAAGACATCCCCCCTTCTCCAGGTGCTCACGTGGCAGCCAGGCTCACCACAGCTCTGCTCCTCTGCACGTGGCCTTCCCCTGTGAGGTGCCATTTGCCAGAAAACTAGGTGCTAGGCAGGGAGAAAACATGAGAAATATTCTTGGGATCCCCAGAAGTTGTGCTGCCCTGGGCAGGAAGGACACCTAGAGCTGCCTTTGTGCATTTCCCTGCTCCAGAAATGCGCTGGGAGCCTGGGCAGAGCTGGCTGTGGGAGCTCTCTGAACAAGCCTTGGCAGGAGGCAGAGCCCAGGAGGTGCCAAAAGCAGCAATAAACCAAGGCATTTAAAGCAGGATGGGGAAATCCAAGGACAGTGATTGCTGGGCCTCTGCCAGGGTCTGTGGGAGACTGTTGGGTGGGACAGCAAGGAAGATACACACTCCTCCGGCTGCTTCCCTCTCAAAACAAAGAGGCTGGCTGTAAGGACCTCGGCTGTCTCTCGGCGACCCCTTCCCAGGCTCACTCACCTCTCCCAGGAATGACGTGGCCCCCACCAGGAGCAGGGATCCTGCAGCATCATGGCCCAAGAGGTCAGAGCCTGATGGACAATACAGGAGTCAGCTGAGCCTGCAGAAGGCACATAGACTGAAAGAAAACAACCGATACTCTGAGTAGCCTGGGCAGTTTGCTGCCGCTGATCCCCAAAAGCCAAGATATGAATGGTCTTGAACAGGAGAAGATCCAGCCTGCTGAGAGCTTCTTTTGAAAACGCTGCTTCTGTACTGAATCCTCACCACAGCTCCCAGGGGCAACGTCCAGCCATGTTGCAGTTATCCTCAAGCCGTTTGGCTGAGGAAAACGGAGGCCATCTCGCTCCCACAGAAGCAGGACTTTTCCTCTGTGCCTCAGCTTTGCTGGGGTACAGACAGGGGAGCGTGCCTTGGTATTCAATTACAGAAACTATGCAGCTCTTCGTCCTTCCCGGCCATCTGCCTGGAGGGCCCCAGCACTACTGAAAGCCCACACCTAAGGCAGACAGAGGAAATCCACAGAGAACAAGGGAAATACAACAAAGAGCACCTCCAGCGCTGAGTATTTTTCTGGTTCCAAGCAAGCCAAATCTACTCTGGCATCTGGGTTTAGAGATTTCCATCCCAGCCCTGGCTAAATGTCATTTTTGGGAGGATTAATCCAGATGGTAATGAATAACCCTATTTCCTGGGACTCTCTGCTATGTCTGTGCCTTCGGAGTCTCTCAGGAAAAAGTAGGGGTATTCTGGGGTGCTGCCATCCATAAGCCAAACTGCAGAGAGGAGCACCCCTGAAAGGGGCAGTCTCGGGACCTGCCAAGGCCAGGACTGTTGCAGTGGGGAAGGAGTCAGCTGGAGCTGTCATCTCATCTGACCCCTGCTCTCGTCCTTGCTGCACCTGGATCTGCTTTCAGGAAACACCACCCCTTCCCTGGGGGCACCAGGACCTCCTGCTCCTGCCTGGAGGGGGAACTGCAGAGAAGCGGGAGGCAACAATCCAGCTGGGAAGGAAGAGAGGTTATTGGGAATGGATGGGGCCAGTCCTGTCCCCTCCCATCCTGGGGAGAAAAGGGCGAGGCTGGATGAGACATGGCGCAGAGCTCCTGAGCAATGCCCACAGCTTTCCAGGAAGTCCCAAGAGCTAGCTGTCCACAGGACCTCTGCTCAGAGCCACCCCATAGGCACCTGTTCAGCACCTTCCTCTGCCCCACACCAAATGTCTGTCTGCTCCAGCCAGTGCTCCTGCAGCCTTTCCTCCTCCGCTTCCCTCCCACCAGTCACTCCCATCCAGGCCTCTTTTACTATTTAGGACATTGCTTTCTGCCCAATGTTTTTCCCCCCAAGTGCCCTACAGCATTACCTCTTCTGTGGCCTCCATCCCAGACAATGACCAACACACCTCTGCAGGCTACAGGTCCTGCAGGGCAGGAACTCTCTGCCGCTCTTCGTGCACAGGACACGATGCAACATGGCCCTGTTCTTGGTTGCAATGGCTGCAGCAAACACAATTGAGTGATGACAGCATTTGCATCACCTGCTGTCACTACCCAGAAATGCTTCCCTATAGTGTGGGCAGACAGACTCAGTCACAGAATTGCTTAGAAATCCCATCTGCAGCTTACACGCTTTGCAAGGCAAACTCCCTCTGCCAGGCTGCTGCGTGATGGCATTAAAGGTCTTTAGTATGAAGCCTTCCTCCCACCTCTCAGGGGTCTCATCCCCTACCCTAAATCCTCCATCGGACCTGGATCCTTCCTGGCTGACCTGGGGCCCTCCCCCTTGCCTTAATGTCTGCTGAAGTTCCTAAGAGGACGTGAATACTGAAGTCACCACTCCTTTCCTTGCCTCTTCAAAATACAAGTTTATTTTCTTCAATGAAGAAACACTGGTGAGGGGTTTACAGCTGAGGCTCCAACCTGCAAGGAAAACACTGCAGTGTTCGTACTGCAAAACAGCGTTGTTTTTCTGCTCATGCTTTGTCTGCCTCCCAATTTGACCGTTTTGGTCTCCATTGTACTGTAAAAGCTACCCTCGCTCTTGCCAGTGTGGCCTCAATAATCTTTGGAGGGTAAAACTAATGCCTCTCACGTTGTACGTACTCAATAGATGCACCTTAGAAGTGCACCGGTCTCCTCATTCCCTCTGCACTTCAAGCTTGCATTCAGGCCTCTCCTCCTATGACCAAGAAGAACATGAGTCCTTGTATCTGTACCCAGGCACATGGGGGAGATGCGTAACAAGTCTCCTCTCCGCAGGTCTCGCTGGATATGACCTTCTGGTCACTACCAGTTTAAACAGCAGCAGCAGGGTGTCTCCATGGGACTCCCTTGTCTTTGCTGCATCTCCAGTTTTGGCTTCATCAAGAATCCCGGATTAATCTTCATCATGATGGATTTGAAAAATAAATAAAAGTTTTATTAATAAATGTTTTCACACTGACCTCTTCCCCCAGGTGCGATCTTCACCACACAGCACCCTCGTCAGGGGATATCTGCACAGATGCTTCTCATGGCCCAAGCTGCATGTGACTCGGTGGGTAGGGCTAAGGGCATTTTCCCTGGCAGGGTGCATGCTGGTAGGAAAAAGAACTGGCTGACCCAGCTGAACAGAGCAGCCTACACAGTGGAACAGCCTCTAGATGAAGGTGATTACAAGACCTGATTACTGGAGGTTTCAAAACACAGGTTACCCAAACACCTGAAACTATGTGTTAATGCAGAGCGCGTAGATTCTTGGTGCTTGGGGGAAAGAAAAAAAAGATCTTAAACACACTTAAAGCTCACCAGAACTGTGCGTCTGATGAAGAACTGCAGAATCTGTTAATACACACATAGGCAATTTTCCACTCAGCAAGAAGAGCAGCAGATTATACTTAAGGATGGGAGAAAGCGAAAGCAATCCGATGCTTGCAGTCCTCCCTTTGCTTCCCTCTTTACAGCAGGGAAACCTGAAACCAAGATAAAAAGCCTTTGCGGGCTATTTGAAAAATGCAAACACACACTGGATCAGGAGAGGGTTTAAAGTGCACACTTTTATTTTCTATTACAAAGGCTAAAAGAAGCAAGTTTGGTTTTTTTTTTTTAAAGAACAAAACCAAAAATGTTGTTAAAACATCTACATTATTATCCTGATACTAGACCTTATGAAAGATACTAAGTTCTTTTTTAATAGTAAAGCGTGGTATTCTTAAATTATATTAATACAAAGACATATTAAAGGACTCGCAATCATTACTACTCAGCTCAGAACTGCAGCATCCCCTTGCTATCTTTTCCTTTCACGTGCTAAAACCCATCCATTTTTGACATACAGTTTCATACAAGTGAAGTAGGGTATTTTTTGGTTTTTTACTCCCCCCTGTAAAGGCCAGGTTAACTCCAACACCAGCATCACTTAAATCCCTGCCCCTACCAAAGGATTTGGGAAAATATTTTCACTAAGTCCTTTAGCATTTAACAAGTTGATCTGAATCAAAGTCTCTACTCTGTGCAAGTGTGTGTCTATGGTTGTTTTACTGGATACAAGATTTTCTTCTAACGTTATAAAATTAAAACATTGCTTCTTTTGTTAATAACCCTCGGATTTGGTTCTGCGGTGCAAAATTTTCTTTTTCCCTCACATGAATGAAGAAAAGAGAGAGTTATCACAGGGTCTAAAACAGCCCTACAACTTGCGGTTTATCTGTTGTAGAGCCGTGAGCGCTGAGCAGTTCTGCTGAGAGTATGTAACACGCTGAAGAAAACCTTCTTGGCTCGATAAAGCGAGCCTGGGAAGTCAAGTGTGAAGCTTCCTGCCTTTCACAATGTCTCTTTAAATAATATAAGCAAAGCCTTATCATTAAAACTGTACTCACTAGTTAACAGTATAATACTCTCACTGAGATGGGACAGCGAGGACATCCTAGGGGGTTTCAAAAATGTGAACAGGGAAACCTGTCCCATCTCAAAATTTATACCTATCTATATAAAACCCTCCCCTCTTTGTTATTTCCCTTTCCCTAACCCAAGTAAAAGTCTTATATTTAGACTGGAGATGCTGCGTTTCCTGGCCCGAGTCCTTTTCCTTTACCCTCATTTAAAAGATTCCTTCGATACCACACACATATAATATTATATAGAGAGATATATTTAATACCTGTGTATATATGCTTCATGGGAGGGGTCACATATATACACACTAAAACAAGTCTGGTGACAAAGTACTGCAACACCACAGACCAGGTTATCATATCAGGGAAAACAAAAAGAGATACTCGACGCAACCCCTGTGACCGTGGGCCTCCCTCACCTCACGCACGCTCGCCCTCACCTCCCCGCCTCAGCCCACTCTGTCCCTCCAACGGGGAGAGGGGACAGCGACCCACTCTGTAACCTAAACAAGTTATCGTATGAGAAATCATAGCGCAGCGAACGCTAGAGTCACACTAGAGATGCAGATTTGTTTTAAAAATAATAACAAAAAAACCCATTCCAACGTTCCCCAATCCAGATTCACTTCCTTGGCGCCTCTGCCCAAGAAGAGCAGAACAAGATAACCCAGGAGTTGATGCTTACCTCCTCCCCCATCTCTCTCTGTTTATAAAGTTGACCACTTGAGCACAAGGAGCACCAGGAGAAGGTACAATCTGGGCAGCTACAGCAAAGAGCAGAGGAGAAAATACAGCACCTGACCACTCAAAAACTGCCATGTCTGATACTGCGTTGGTCACTCTCTTTCCCCACAGCACTACAGATCCTTCCTCATCTCGTCCTCCTCCCCATGCATGGGCAGAGGTAGAAACAACCACCTCCCTCCCCAGTTCTCCCAGATCTCTCATAAGCCATCTGTCTATCGTCAGATGTCACAGTCCCGGCCCCTTCCAGGCCAGATCTCAAGGTGCTGTACAGCCAAGAAGGGAGGCTCATAGCAGACCAGTGTCCACCATACACATTTTAAAGGAGGGGAAACAAGCTCAGAGGCACATTCAGCTTACTTGGAGCACATAATATCACTGGAAAGACCCAGGACCAGCATGCAGCGCACTCTGCTCCTGGGCTGTAACTACCCCAGTGGAGCTGATGCACCTACCTGCAGGCTGGTTTAGAAAGGTGCCAGCTGCCTCCACAGCATCCCCTGCATTTCTACATCTCCTGTATTTCCACATCCCATCCCTCTTGAAGCTGGGAACCCCAAGAATATGGGAGCAGGGAGCGAAAAGGGGGACCCAGCAATGCCAAAGCACCAAGCAGTTCACAGCCAGATTTTATTTACCACGGATATAGCACTGCCAGCCCCAAGGGCTCTGAGCTTGCTGTCCTGGGAGACTGCATGAAAAAGACATCCCCTACGAAGGCCGGGAGGCAGACATGTTTGTGTTTGAGTGGATGGTGCCATCCATGCATGCAAACCTGCAGAGCGCAGCTAGACTGCAGAAGAGAGAAGGAGAGGGAAGCTCAGGACAGGACACACATTAACTGCTTACAGGATGAGACCGCCAGAAAGGACAAGGCTGGCATACAGAGCAGTACTGCCTCTCACTGCTGCCACTATAAAAGCCAAAAATCCTGGCCCAGAGCTCAGCATCACTGGTTACCCCATCATGGCGCACATCAGGCGGGACAGGGGCAGGCTCATGGCTGGGTCCCACCGTGCCACTCGCCCTTCACCGTGGTCCCTGCCCTGGGTTGCATCCTGGCCGCGCTGTGTGTCCACAAGCTCCCTGCCCTGGCTCCAAGGAGGAGGGGGCTGGGCCTCTGGTGCTGCTAAGCGCCCTTCCAGCTGGATTCCTATCAGCAAAGCATCGCCTATACTGCTCGATGGTGTCCTTTTAAATGGGTCCCCACCCAGTTCTGGCAGTGCAGGGAAAAACACAGCTCTAAATAACCAGTAACACATGCCATTTAAAGAGCAAGAAGGGAAGTCCATTACCTCCCTCCCTCTCTTCAGGACACAAGGCAACACAGAAACACAGGCTCCTTTTGGTTACAGCCTTCCTCCTGACTGATACTGCTGTGTGGACTACAGTGACACAGGGCGTGTCACAGTCTCCACTACACCTTCTAGATAGCTTCAGTCTTACTTGCACCCATCACACCAGTCAAAAAAAAAAACGAAAACTACCCACCCTGAATGCCTGTCGCACACTGAGAAAGACAACTAATAAGGAGTTACCAATTTGCTTTCTGGGTACATTCAGCTGAAACGGTCTGAAGTCACCTACAATCCAGTTCCTGCTGCTGCACGCAGTTTTATTACTTTCCTGCTTTTAGCTACACTCTTTATACCAGATGGCTGTTACCCTCCTCAGTGCCAGTTGATGCCTCAGGGTGATATAGATGACAGGAGCTTAAGCCTAGATGTTTTAAGCCAGATCTGGTGGTTTTCCTTCTTTTGCACCTCAATTCTTAATTCTTCTGGTACTGAACTCCCAGGAGAGCAGGCTGGCTGCAGCAGTGTAAGTGGGGCTTGGTCTGCAGCACGGAGAAAAGGAGCACATGAACTTCATGGTCACCTTTTCACCAGATGTCTGGGCCTTTCTCTCAGCTTTGTCCTCCGGACCTCTGCAGCCACACTCCGAATTGAAGGGCAGGAGAATGACACAAGGAGAAATTCTCCGATTTGCAGCCCAGTACAGACTGGATTCATTCCTTTGAATGAAGGACAGAGAAAACAAAAAGATGGAGAGGAAGGAGAATTTGAGGGAAAGAAGAGAGAGAAGACAGATCACAAACTCAGTGAGCATGGCGTTCGCTGGCCAAGGAGAATCAAATTCACAATTTCATTCACCACTAATAAATCATCATCTCATAATCTTAAAATGAAAGAAAAGAAAAAGTTCTCTTTGCGAGAGACAGATCTCGCTCTCCCTGCTACTGCCACTCTCGGAAAACCTGGCCCGTGTTTCTCCAGCCAACAGGCTCCCCCCTCAACCCTTACTATACGCCATCCCGCAATAGGAAGTTGTATTTCCCGAAGTCGTCATCCCTGGGGCAGAGCAGCATGTCCTTGCGGGCTTTGGCCAGTTTCTGTTTCAGCACCTCCCTCCGGTCTAGCCACTCCGTCAGCTCGTCCTGGCCGTGGGCATAGCGACACTCCTCTCCTTCAGGGCAGGCCTTGCTCTTCTGGAACCTGCCGGCACAAGGAGCGTGATCAGGAGGGCACCCCCAGGACAGGGTTTTGAGCTCCCCATCTGGAATACTCGATCAAGGCCCACCGAAACATGCTGTGAACTCTCCTTTCTAAGGGTGAGGCGATTCTCCTACAAAACCACGTGCAGGCGGGGAAGGCAACACGGCGGCTGGGCACAGAAACAGAGCAGCAAACAGAGCAATGTCTATGAGGGGATTCAGTCAACAGAATGAAATGGCGTGAGCTGGAACTGGACCAGCAGGGATGAGGAGAAGCCACAACACAAGAGAGAAAATGCCAGGTAAGGGCCACGAGAGACAGCCTTCTCTCTAACCAAAACGGCATTTCTAACCATCACAAGCCTTCTGAAGACACCTCAAGGCACTGATTCAGAGGGTGTGAGACATTCAAACCATTTAATAAAGCACTTGGGATTCCCCCAAGCACCAGGCCAAGCAGACTGTTTAGCAGCCTGAGAGCTGAAAGCATCCTGGCTGTGGAGGGCACAGGTGCAGACATGAAGTTTGCTCTCATCTTCTAAAGACACGTGCTCAGAAATGCATTTTTATCACTCAGTAGTGTGGCTGAGCACCTCTGGGATCCAACAGCAGCCTCACCATCACCCAAAACTGTCAGCTCGTCCCACTCCTCCTCCAAGTGGAAGTCCCTGGGGACTCCGTGAGAGGAGGAGGAGGAGGAGGTGGTGATGAAGGAGGAGGAGGAGGAGGGATGACGGAGGCCCTGCGCCTCTCGCCCCATCCCTGCAGCAGCAACACAGGAGGGAGATGAGGCAACAGTACCTTTCGCAGAGCCGGAACTCGCCCATGGGGAAGCGGTAGCTCCAGCAGCTGGAGTCACTGTCCGAGGTGAAGACCTTCTCCTTGTGCTTCTCCGACTGGATGTGCTGCTGCCATTGCTTCTTGCTGTTGCTGTTCTTCCCGCAGAGCCAGCAGTGGTAGCCCATCTAACCAGCGCAGACAGGGCAAAGGGCCAGTCAGTGCGTTAACAGTCACACCCATCAGTCTTCCCCACGCTGGCACTGCCTCTCCCCCTCTCCTTCCAGAGCATCCTGAAGTTCTGCTCAGTCTACGACCTCCCACACTTCCCTGCCATGCCATCTTCAAGGCATCGTGCTGCCACTAAGGGGGAGCAGAGGAGATGCTTTGTTGAGGTCTACCTACAGCTCAAATAGGCTCAGAGAACAGGACAGCTCAGTTCACTGACATAGTCACCCTGCCCCTACTGACGGCCCAGACGGGGTCTGACTGCAAGGCCCCCAGGTGCACAGGCCATGCAGGACTTTTCAGGAGCACAAACCCTTACACCAGCCACCAGCCCTGGGCTAAGGAGACACATCTGCCTCTAGTTTTCCCAGGCCTCTGCGCTCCAGACCCAGCTCTTCTCCAACCTTCTCTCTCTTTTCTGACAGGCCAGCAATGGCTTTGCCAGCTTTCCCAGGACCACGCAGGAACCCTGGGGAGAGGCTGAGCCCAAGCAGAAGGGAACCGAAGGTAGACTCCTACTGATTTGAGGATTAACAGAAAAGCCATTGCAGAGCCTTGCTGACCCTGGGTCAATCCCTTCCCGCTTCATCTGTGCTGCCCTTGCTGTGCTGCTCCAAGCTGTCCATTTAACCTACATTAGCATGGGCTCTTTCCCACAAAGGCAATGCAGTCCCTGCCAGCTCACATCTGGAGCACAGAAGAGGGCAGGCTATCAGCACTGAAGAGGAGAAGAACAGATGAAAGACAAGAGATCAGCTGATTACCATGATGTCAGCGTAGTCGGTGGGCATCTGGATCTGTTTCTCCCCTTCTCGCGAGGTGAGTGGTGTCCCCTCTCCAGGCTTGCCAGGATTGTGTTTCTTTAGCCACATGTCATAGGTCTGCTGCATATCTAGTACTGCACAAAGGCGACCCGTGAAGTCACTCAGACAACCTCCCGCACCACGCACAAACTACGAGAAAAGGATGAATGCTGGGGCAGCCCTTCCCTCCCCTCTCCTGCACAGCAGCTGCTGCTGTCAGACTGAAGGCCTGTGCTCAGGAGGCCTGATGTCACCTCCTCAGGTGAAAGCCCTGGGGAGAGGAACCAAATTCACTCCACACCACCTGGCGTGGGGAGGTGTCTTCCATGAGTCAAGGGGCAACCGTGACAGCAGCTACACAAAGTATTCAGGAAGGAGGGAAAGTACCCCAAGATCTCCATGGACTTCACCCCACAAGATGATTCTCCATCAGACTGATTCTGCTTAACCTCAGCAGACATCTCACTCCAGCCAGGGAGCTAAGGCAGGGGTTGGATTCAGATCTGTCCCTTCCCTTTAAGCCTAAGCTTCATCCTCAGCACTTGAGAGGAAGGAGAGCCCTTAAGCAAGCTGGCCACAGGAAGCACTGGGGAGGGGAGGAAGACCTAATGATAGCTTGCCCCAAGTTCAAAACCTGCCCAGAGGACTGCAGTCAATGTCTCTTTGTGCTTTTAGTTTAAAACCCACTCAGCATCTAGTGGGAAGGGAAATTTGGGGTGGAAGCTTTGACTGCACATCTGCCTTTCCAAGATCAGCTCCTAAGAGAGGCTATGGAAACATAAATGTTTGCAGACACCGATGCGATGCGTTAGCGATTTACTCCTCGCTAAATAGGTAATTGAGGAACTCAAGGCAATTGGGGATAATGAATGCAAATTCCCCCAAACTGAAACAACACTGTCATTTGAAGATTCACCTTCGTGCTTGAGCAAACACACCCAGACTGGTCTGATGTGCTTTAAAGGCCTCAGCAACAAAATGACTTGAACTGTAACAAATAACAGCATTTGGCCCAGCAGAGAGAAAGACCCTCCATCCAAGCATAAAGACCGAACAAACTCAGGGCAGGCCTGAAACCCTTCAAGCTTTCCAGCATCTCCCAACAGAGCTAGGTGAGCACCTGGACAACTGGGCCTTGCAAAGAGAGTCTTTTTTCCCAGCTTGCTGTTGGTCTGAATAAACAAGGATTGCTGCCAGAGAGCTGTCCATCCAGGACATGGGCAACCCCCCCAGCTATCCCCCAAAAGGCAAACTGGGAGCCTGCATAATTAATTCCAGATAAGCTCCTCCACAAAGGCACCACCCAACGATGTTCTCATTCAGGATCTCAAATCCACTCCTTTGAATACAATGCCATGAGCAGGGAGTGCCGCAGCCCAGGAGCAAGGGATATGAGCAGAAATGGGCAAGAAAGCCAAGGCAGATACAAGACAAACAAGAAAGATACAGGAGCAGCTACAGGTCAGGACTGATGCTTTGGCAGACCTCCACATGGAGCCAGGCCTGGGACAGTACAGGCAACTGGAGGGACAGCAGAGGGTGGATTCAAAGAGCTGCAGAAAGGGAGGGCAGCAATGGAGAATGCAAGACATGGGACCAATGTGCACTAGTCCCAGAGCAAGGGACTCGAGATATACATGCACATTTAAGAAAGGAGCAGCTCTAAATTACTGTAGACAGACCTGCCCCATAATCCCACCTAAGCTCATGGTACCAGCTCTGTCCAGCTCCATCTCTGTTGTCAAGAGTATGCCTTAACAGACCCTGCATCCACTGCCCAAATGTCCTCTTCCCTCTCCTCAAACTCTCTGGCCCATGTTTCCCCCACTCACTTTTATTTTCCTTCATGAAGGTCCACATGTCTCTTTCCTCAGGGCTGTGAGCGAAGGAGCAGTTGCCCACGTACTGGCATTTCCTGCCATTTTGTGCATGGATACACAACTGTTAAAAGACAGAGCAAAATTTAGCATCTGCACAAACACTCCTTGCTAGAAGGGAAAATGGGTTCAAAAAACCAGCTAGGACATTAAACTGCACACAGGAGAGGTCACAAACAGGATACTTCATACATCGTTAACTCATGCTTTTCCTCAAGCTCCTGATGACATGAAAGGTAAAGACTTCCCTATAAACATGCAGGCAGCTCAGTTCAGCACCTGGCCTCTCTCTTGTTGCCATTTCCACAGGCGACCAGGTGCAGGTACGCTTAGGGCTGGCCCTGGGGGAGACAGCAGGGAGCAACCTGGATCGACCCAACAGTGTCTCCTGCTGGTCACACTGCTGGTCCCCAAAGGTGACTCATTATCCAGCCATCTCCAAGTGGGCGAAGAGTGGCCTTACAGGTTGCTTAGACCACACTAGCGTGCACAACTTTACCTCACAGCTACCAACAGCATCATTGCCAGAGAAAAGGAGAAGCTTTCCAAGCATCATATTTACTGATTGTCCCTTCTCCCCCAATCCTGCCACCAGAGGAGGACAGCAGCGTGGAGACCAGCTGGCCCACACAAACTGGGGGGAAGAGGCAACGCTGCTCCTCTCTGGCGGGGCCTCAGGCAAAGCGCACACTTGTACGGCAATTTGCCTCTACTGCACGATCTGTGACTCACCTGTTGGCCTCATCTCCTACTGCAGCAGCTGTAAAGAAGTCTTGCTCCCCTCCCCAGCTTCTAGCAACTGGCCTGCAACTGGAGAGTGCTCAAGGCCTTACAAGTGGACGTGCGCCTGCCCATGGACTAAGGGGCAGCAGATCCCATAGGGTAGGAGGGAGAGGAGCTTTCTCCTTTCAGGGAGAAAGGAAAGGAGAGGAAGAGAGAAATTATCAGTTGCCATATTTGCGGCTGTGGTTGGAGGTTGGATATCTGTAGTTTTCCTCACAGCGCGTGTCTTTTTAGCTGAGTTCTTAGTTTTGCTTTCAAAACACATCATGAGCAAGTTTCGCAATCTACGGCAGCACAGCCACAGCAAAGGCAGGGATAAGCTTCTCCCACGCGCTCCGTCTTGCCTCTCACCCACATTGAGAAACCCTGACCTAAAGGGAGATTTAAATCTCTTTTCCAAACCCCGTGCCAGCCATTTCTTGAGATGGTGACTGCATTAACAGCAATGTCAGAAACTCACATATGTGCATACAGCGGTTTAAACAGGTGCTGCTCCTTCTCCTGTTCCACCCTTTTGCTGGATGTGTTTCATATCTTGCTGCCCTCAGCCTAGGTCCTTGCCTCCCACCTCAGCCAACACGTACCTGCTTCCCTGCCAGGTCTACAAGGGACGAGCCCTCAAAGCGCTACACCATGCTGGGAGGGAAGGGGAAGGGGCACCTGGCCATGCTGGGCATGGGGCTTACATCATATTGCTGTGGGAAGTTGCGGATGGAAGGCAGTGGTCGGACAGACACCCACTTCTTCTTTGCTTTGGACATCACCAGCAGGACACGACGTTCCTTCGTCCAACTGAAGAAGAAATAATAAATCAAGAGAGGCAAAAGGAAGAGCAGAATAAGGTTTTGTTTTCCTCAGAGACCCTTAAATATTGAGAGATGACCAGATCCTCCAGTCCAGCTTGTCCCTGCCACTATCTGGCTGCTCCTAGACATGCACATTTGTGACACAGAAGCCACAAGAAGGGTGTTTTAGGAGGACTTCTCCCTGTACTTATCACGTATTTCCTGGGGTATCTCTTCTCATGAAGCCAGAAAAGTCTCCCCCAAGTCTCACATGGGCATCACCATGTGATGATGCATTCCACCCTTCAACACAGCCAATTCTTGTGCAATCAGATCCATGAAAAATGTTTGGGAATATTTTCTGTTTGAAAGGTGCAGTAGAAATGCGAGTCATTACAAGCACTGCCTTATGAACAGGTGCCAGGAAGTATCAATTCTCCTGCAGCTCCAGCAAACGATCACCAGGAGATACCCTGGGCAAAACCCCCAGCTCTATTCAGCAGCTGCACAAAGAGGTGTTATCGTTCCCGTTCCAGGAAGTGATCCTCACCTGCTCACTTCCTCCAGCAACTGCTGCTTCTGTCTCTTTTTCATGAAAGGTCTTACATTTGCAATAGGATACTGGACTGTGCCTTTGTGGCTTGTCTTATGGGAAGTGAAGTCCTATAAACCCTTCCACCCTATCCTGCCAGGCTGCCTGGGTGAGAGGTGCCACAGTTTCCATGACACAATGGTGCCTTCCCAGCTGATATTCCTCTTCTATCACACTGAACAGCCCCAAGGAGCCAGGAGGTGCAGACAAGACATGCGTCAGAGAAGAGCAACCAAAGCAATGAAAGAGCCAAGGAAACTAATTTAAAAGGAAGCAGAATACCTTGAATCATTGCTAATAGTGACCTGACAGACATGTGCAAACAGCTAGGAGTATAAACAAGTGCAGAGGGGAACTATCTTAGTGACCTTGCTAAGAAGAAATGATAGCAACTGGGAAAAAAGGTAGTTGTGGGAGCTGGACTGCATGCACCAGGAATAACAGTCTGCACGATGCTGGCAGCAAATACAAACAGTAAAGAGAGCTGGAAACTACAAAAAAGCTATCTGCAATGCTCGCTGTAGTGACAAACACCCTGAGCAGCGAGAGGCTGCTAGAAAACCTTACGGCCTCTTCCAAAGAGGCCAAATGAAGCCCTAGAGAAGGGAAGAGGAGAAATTCCTGCCCTTGAGGAGGGGTGGGGGAAAGAGAAGGTTGCATTGCTCACCAGTGGCGGGCTTTGGCACTACAGTACTTGAGGTCTTTATCTGGCTCCACCAGCTGCCCATTCCTCCAGCACTGGCCACACACAAATTTCATCTGGAGGTCAAAGGTACTTGACGTGGGAGCCCGGGGAGAAGCCTGGGGAAGAGAACCACAATCTCAGGCAAACAGAGCCAGAATGCACCCCCCAAACTGCCATGGAGACGCTGGTGGCTCCCCGCATGCCCGTGTGCCAGCGACAAGACAGATTTAATCAGAGACAGCCCAGTTCTCCTTTGCCAGTGTTAGCTGGTGGCCTGTCAAGATACCAGACAGGAGTAAAACCACCACTTGCTTTAGCATGATTTCCTGAGCTTTGACATCTGGCCAAAAGCACAGCCAGTCTGGCAGCTTCAAGCACTGACCAGGCCTGGCTGCGAAACCCCTGCAGCGTATCTCCATGTACAGACAAGCTCTGAGAGACCTGCCCCAGCGCTTAATTCCCACTTCCCTGCAGGGAGAACAATCCACGTCCCCCTCGCTACCCACAGAGAGAGCTCAGTCACACAGCTGAGAGAGGCGCCTTGGGAGGAGATCAGGCTGTGCCACAGCGCAGGACCCACCACTCCTGCTTTTGGACCAAGAGGCTCATATCACACCTAGCATTTGACACACTGAAGTCAGAGCTGGGTCCTCTTATTAATACACTTCAAAGCCATTTCTGGGCAGGTTTCCATCCCTCATAGTTCCTTTGCACCAGGCCTCACAGGCAATTAACCATGATCTCTGGACAGGGGTACAACTGCCAATGCACATATTTCATATCCTCTCAGCCACTTAACTTCATTGGCCTTCTACCTGTCTCCTTGAGGAGGCTCTTTTGGGATTATGACTAACAGATTGTGAAGGAGAAAAAAAATGGAGCCAGTCCCATATCACTGCCGCGTTGCATTTTCTGAGCAAATCTCTGGAAAGCCATTTACATTTTGTACCACCACTGGAAGACATGAGGCTGGTGTCTCCAGTTCATTTCCAAACCAAAGAGCAAACCTGACTGGATGCCAGTGGCCCTGGGCACAGGAGTATGTGAGGGTACAAGCAAGAACTTAAAAGAACACCCTGGTCATCAAGCCAACCGTGAAGCACAAAGGTCATGTACCAGTAAAACAGCTCTCTGACTGCTAACCACATAAGCAGCCCGTCCCAGCTGCTATGCCTTGACTTCTAACCCTGAGCAGCTAATAACAAGCAGACAGGCAAACCATGTCCCCGAGGAGCCAGCAATTGATTAGCAGTAGCGTGGACCCTATGTGCATCCCTTGGCAAAGGGAAAACAGCAAGCACAGGTGGTGCATGATCAAAGCATCTCCCAGGAAACGCCACATAAGCTATTGACTACCACTCTGCATCCTCCAGACCCAGGCTTTCAGAGAAGCAGAGCTGACATACAAAGGGTCCTCCATCACTGTGAAAAGCTGATCGGAGACCTGACCTTTGCCTGTGCTGACTACAAGGGGCCATCACTGCTCTGGATGTCCCAGCAAAAGGACCCTTCCAGAGAACCATCATCTCTCTTGAAAAGCAGTGGCAATTCTGGCCTACTTGCCTGCAAGACAGCCTTTCTGGTGGCATCTGGCATGTGACTCGTTCATCTGTCAGCTTTCAGCAGTGCTGGTGACCACCAAGTACACATCAAAGCAGCTGGCTGCAGGATGAGCAGGGTTAAGACCTGGGATATCACAGAAGGCAGTAAGGTGCCTCCCTCTTGGACACGTGGCCTTTGAACAGTAGTTTTAATCTCTACTTGTCTCCAAAGAAAATTATGCTACAGCTCGCCACCGACCCACCAAACCTATCGGCCAAAGGTAACAAAATGGCACTGCTGGCATATTCCCTTTTATCAGCCCAGTGCTATCTGCCATATAATCCTGCAGGCAACAGATCTCTCAGCACAGCCAGGAAGCTTGGCTCAAATCTACTGACCCAGCAAAATTAAAAATCAAGTGGCTCCAGAAGGCACAATAGATGAGAAATAAAGAAAATGCTCCTCAGGTAATTCTGGTGATCTGGGCTGCCTTTTCCACAAATTCTTAACCAAAAGAAGCCCTGTGCATTTCTTCATCAGAGTCACGCAAACCGCAAGTCAATCCAGTGGGCATCTATGCTCCCAGGGGATTAGGAGCCAAACGAAAAATCAAAGCTGCTGTTGTTGCTGCTACATGACTGTATTTGTAAAGGCAAGACACATACCTGGCAGGCTGCTGATAACCAACAGTGTGGAAATTCATATCACATGAGGCTTTAGTGGATGAAGCCAGGCAAAAGTGCCTCGGGCTGTGGCACCACCCCTTTCTATGAAGCCAGACAATATAGTGTTAGCTATGCACCATGGCAACCAAATAAATAAAAGTCTTTAGCACAACAGCTCTCCACTTCAAGCTCTGCAAAAAGCAACAGCCCCAGCACGGCCACTCGTGTCTCAAAACTTCAGGAACCCCTCTCAGCGATACTGAAATGGTCTCTGGAGGAGCCACGTGCCTCGGGGGACTACATGAGGAGCCCAGGTTACTCAGCCACCTAACCGAGAGAGCTGTACTTAGGTGCAAGTACCCCTTATTAGAGACTTTCTACTCCATGCTTAAATTGCTAATTCTGAGGCCAGTTTTTATGAGGGTCCTGCAGCTGGCTAAGGAGGTAAGACAGAATAGCCTTCAAAAACCAGAAAAACAGAGGGCTAAACCCCCTCAATTCCCAGGGATACGATGGGAGTTGAGGACACCCAGCTACCTACAACAGTCTCTCCTGCTGAGTGCCTCTTCCATCTGCAGCCACTGGGTTTACTCCCACAGCAGCCTCTGTGGGGCCAAATTTGTGAGGTCAAGTGCAAGATCCCTGGCAGGTGTTTAGCAAGTGGTGTATCTTCATCTTCCACTTGTTGCTAAGTCTCCTGACTTCCATCATCACAGCTGCTGGGTCCCTGTATGCTGCCTGTCTCTTTTCTCCACAGCTGGACAGCCCCAGCCACTAACTGAGTCCAACTGGCAGCTGTGACAAAACTGCAGCAAAATCCCTGGGAGCGACTTTGCTTCTGCTGACCAGAGGGCGCCGGGATGAGCGTGGATCACACGGGATGGTGGGAAGGAGGGGTCTGCTTTTACAGCACTCCTGGGAAGTTGTCTTTGCCAGGCAGCCAACTTTGAAAGCTGGAAGGATGCTGAGAAAACTCTGAGTCACGTTAGCCTGCTTGGATGGGAGAAAATAATGGCAAAAGTAAACCTCTCTCCATAGATACGTTAGTCCTGTCCCTGGGGTCTTCGGCAGCAAGCCAGTGTCTCATCCTGGAGCACAACCCTCTCGCTGAGTACGTGCTGATGCCAAAGCCATGGTTTGCTATTGCAAACACATGCTTCTGACCGACTCAACTCTGTCTCCCTGCACAGTGCCAGTGCCAGGCTGCCAATCCCTACAGACAACTGATGGTGCCGCTGGCAGGCACCTTCTGACTGCACCAACAAGGCTCCTGCTTTGTCTCCGCACAAAATGATGCCCCAGAAGGGTGGAGGTTGAGGTCCAGCTCTGTGACAGGCATTTGTGGGGCACAACCAGACTTGGCCATTGGCCATCAGCCCTAACACTGCCCATAGGGCCCAGAAACTGTAGCTCTCTGCCCACCCCCTGAGAGCTGATGTAGCAGGCACTGGTGGCTCTCTTCCTGATCCTCTGTCCCCTGCAAGCTCCAACAGCCAGAAATTAAACCCTCGCTCAGCGTCCAGATTCCACGTGCTTCAGAGGACATGCTCTGACCATGCCTGCTGAACAACCTGTTCTTCCAACAGCAGCACCTCCAGACAAAGGTGAATTTGAAGCTGCAAGGCTTACAGGAAAACAGCTGTCCATCTATCTTTTTTTATCCCCAGATTATGCACAGAGAATGGCAAGACAGAGCTTTCTGAAAAATGCAGGCAGATTCACAGCAGGCAGGACAGAAACAGTCACTAGAATTCACTGTCCATGGGGCAGGAATTGCTGATATAAACCCAACTACTGTCAAAAACTGCTGCAAATTCACACTTAGTTTTCTCCACTGTGGAGATGCAGGCAGCTGCCTCTGTCCCCACACCAGGTAGAAAGAGATCATAGCCAGCTCCATCTGCAGGGACCATTCAGATCATTCAAGCTCAATTCTCAGGGTGTAGAAACTTGTCCTCTCAGCTTCCTGAGAGGCTAGAACATATTCCTTAAGCAAGTCAGACGGCTTTGGGAACTGGAGACCTGGGTTACTCTGGACTGCTGCTTCTCATTCCTCTCCCTCAACCATTTCAGACCACAACAGCAGAACAGGCCGCACAGGTATGTTGCTGAACATCTCCTCAAAGATGGCTCCATCACATGCAGCATGACCAGTACATAGGTGGACACAGAGCCCACTGCAAGCATCAGTGCAGTCACCTGCATCTTTCTTGTTGGGCTAACCCATGCCCATCAGACCTGCTCTTCCCCAGCATCAGTGCCCTTCAGAACACTTCTGCTGGCCCATAACCTAGCCAAAAAAAGCTGCTACACACCAAGTGAGTGACTGAAATCCCTTTCCTATAAAACACCTTCTCTGCAGGGTGCTCACAGGCTGCACTCAGTGCTGGTCTCTGCAGAGGGACTGCTGGGTGAGAGGTCCCAGACAAAGGTGAAGCACCCTTGCCCTGACAGTAAGGCACAGGCCAAGGGGTGGTGAGCTCAGGCCTCCACAAGGGGAAAGAAAGCTGTCAAGTGGGAACAAAAGGGATTCACAACACTTTCCCCACCATTTTGCAGGGGAGAGAATTGTTCCTACGCCTGAGAGCTTGCTAGGAGGCATGAAGTTTCCCATCTCATCAGACATATCTTCTGAAGGTAATTAGAGAACAAAAAACTCCCTGTTCTAACGGCAAAACTGCTTTAGTTCAACCTCAGGTCTGGGCTGGGAATCGTCCTCACCGGGTGGGCTCTGCTCCTACACTATGGAACACCCCCTTGGGGAAAAAAATGGATAAGACAGCGCCACCCGTAGCCAACAGGTTGGAATAAAGCAAACAAAGAGGTGCCCTTTGCTTATAACACACCTCTCCAGAGAAAGCTCTTGGCAGTGCTGGAGGGTGCAGCCAGAGGCACCTTCTCCCTCACTGAGAGACTGGTGGTACAAAGAGAGGCAAAGCTCACAGCCTCCTCCTGGCAAAGTGCCACTAAGATCTCTGCCCAGCGTCAACAGCACCTGAGCTGCAAGTTCCACCCACTCCTGTGTTTAGAGCAGTCCTGTGGGTCATGAGTCATTTCTTACAGAGTCCTTCAAACTGCCGTATCATCCCTTGGCCACTGAAGGGCAGCAGGACACCTTTGGTCCTCACTCTGTGTGCCCATGGTCCCCGAAGTCTCCCAATTTCACTAGCAAGGTGTCGCAGGAAGCACCATTCTCTGCGCATTGCCCTCCCTGCTCTGGAGGCTTTGCCCCACCACTGAACAGAGCAGATAACAACACTGCAAAAAAAGGCACAGAGCTCGTCACCAGCACTGCAACCAGGAAAGCTCTCAGCTGTCCTCCTCGTCAATGGCCAGCCTGGTCTGCCTGGGACCTGTCAGGCACAGCAGTGGGAGGAAAAGAGAGAAAGTGCTGGAACAGCTGGGAGCAAAACCAGGCTGCAAGCCTTCAAGGCACCTTACTTACCATGCTGTTGGCTGGTTTGCTGGCATGTGCCTCCATCTGCTGCCAGTACTTCTTTGATTCCTGCACGATATCTTCATGGGTCATTCCTGGGAACAAAAGGAGACAGGACTGAGCTACCCTGCTTTGGCCAAGAGAAGAGAGGGAGGGAGAGGTTGCAGGACTTCCTACGTTGGGGCTTAGGAACCTCTGTGTGGCTGACAGCTCCCAACAGTCCCAATGGTAACGTCAGGACATGGGTTGTGAGGGGACCCTCCACAGAACGCGTTTAAGCACAGGCTAAGGAAGCCCCTCTCTCCACACAAGTCTAATGAAAGGGGAAGAGTTTGGTCTCCTGGGCTCATTCAGACCTGGCGTTCCGCTCAGGCTGTCTGCAAAGGACCCAGATACTGCCTCCAAGATGATGATTCTTGACTAGGGATCAAGACCTTGACCAAGGCTGTCCCCCAACACTGTATCAACAGTTCCTACCCAAGGCCCTGAGGACAATGCTTTGTTACTGTTGATGTACTGTATACTGGAGTTTTTGCCACTAGCTTGGAAGATCACAGATATCCCACTGAGACATCTAGCATCTCCAAGACCTCAGAAGTCTCACCTAATCCCTGCTGGGATTAATTAGCCTGTTACACAATTCAGGTTGTGGGGGCTGCCCATCAATCAGTAGGCAAAGAGGAAAGTTGAAATTCAACACAGACAAACACCAAGTGCAATCAAGGTAGCAAGGAAAGACCAACAGTGCAAAACCAACCACGGAACAGCTGCTAGTATGTAACCACCAAGGAAAGATCTGCAAGGTTTCAGGAATCAGAAATGCAATATCAGACAAGAAGAAGGGTTGGTCAGACCTTATCTAAGGAATTAGCTCCTGACCAACTCAAGTGGTGAGGGAACAGCCCCTGGCAGCACCAACCAGCTAGATGGGCGCTACGATTCTCAGAGCACTAAACAGCAAGAGAAAAGTATGTAAGAGTAGGAACTGTCTGGTCAATGTGAAGACTGTGCTACAAAAAAGCCGTGTTATTTAAGTGCTATAAAGACCCGAGATAGCTGCCAAAACAAACTGAAGCAAGTATCTTACAACGGCCAGCTGACTGCAACAAGTGGGGTGCTCAGGATGGCCTTGACGCAGCACCCCCAGCACAGAGAGGTTGCAAAATTGCTTGCTTTGCTTTCACCTACAGCTTTTATTATTGAAGTATGGTGTTCCCTAGGCATGCCACATGGACGTGAACTTTGATCCGGGAGCCAGCATGTTCCAGAACTTAGGATCCAGCAAACACAAGTTTTCATCTCAGCTTAGGCTGTGTGTAACTTGGGTAAGTCACAGCATTCCTGACGTCAGCTTCCCCACCTGGAATTTCAGCTGTCCAGGTCACTGCCAGGCAACAATACTGCTGTTTGTACAGGGCTTGGACAGGAGGAAAAGCATTCAGGGAACTTTACCATTCTTCAAGAACATCTGCTCAGGCCTCCAAAATGGCAGCTGCTGCATAGCTGGTACTACTCCCAGATCAGAGCTGTTTATGGATTTTCTCCTTCTTAACCATTAATCCCAGAAGAAACTGTGTAGAGTTAGAAAAACTGCAACTCCCTCTTCCATGTCCAAGTGATCCAGGGCTGGACACAATGCTGATCTGTACTTTGGGGACAAAAAACTATAAAGCTGGGAAAACCACAGCAAAAAGTTAACATGCTACACTGGATCTGGTGGAGAAAGGGCCAAAGCAGCTCCCATCTTCTCCATTCTGCACACCTGCACTGTGATCCCCAGGGTGCAGAACCAACGGGAGAAGCATATACAGCTCTTGTCAGAAGACTGAATTTCAAATGAAGTTCTTAGCAAGTGACTGCCTTCTTCCAGTCCCAGAAATCTGAACTAACTCAACAATATGGTCTAGAAATGTGGTGGTTGGGAAAAAAACCCCTCCCAAATATGAAAGGATGTTTTCCAAGACACCAGCTCTCCAAAGCATGAACTGTCTCAAAGAGATGATCTGGGAACCAAAAGGCCCATGTGTTGATTACTCATAACATTTCAGCATCTTTTGCAATATCATTAGTGAGGACAAAGACTCTGTGATTTCCACTGATGAAAGAAGGTAGCAAGGTATGTCTGTGAAAAGCCACAGTGAACAAGAAAACAGTCCTGCCTGTCCACATTTTCAGATCTTGAAAACCTTTACTCCACTAATACAATCCTTTATCCCCAAGAACAAAGCCACAAGCTCTGTAAAAGCTCAAATGGCTGTGAAATGCAACAGCCCACTGGTTTCAAATGCAAGCTGCTACGAATGATGCCCCTTCCTATTCTTGCCGAGCAAATGGTGCCCAAATCAAACTCTCTGCTCCAAAGCTAAAGCATTCCCAGAGAATGGCGACAACTACCTTTCATCTCTCTTTCCATAAAGAGGGCTACACTTAAGAGAGGTAATAAACTACCACTCCAGGAAGGCAAACCCACAAGAAAAGCAGGTTCATATATACAGCCCTGCAGAAAAAAACAAAAAGGTGATGGCTCTCCCATTGTTGGAAAAGATGGGAATAAGCACAAGGCTTCCTGACCACCTCTGTAGCTAAACTCATGGCTTGTTTCATCTCCTCAGCTTCCCCTTTGGAAATCACTTCTTCAGGTAAAGAAGGCAAGAAGCAAAAATCAACCTAACCATTTCTTCTACAGGCTGAAGAGGAAGGAATAGGGAGGGAGGGAGGGAGGGAAGGAGGGAGCAAAGAAATTTTTTCTAAAAAAAACCCACCAACAAAAATAAGCCAACCATGGGGTGGGGAAAAGAGCAAGGTGCTTGAATATTAGAGTGCCCAGAGTACTATGGGCAGTATCATAAGCATGTGGGGCAGTAATGGTGGCCTACGGCTCACAGGCAACATCCTGTCTGAGAAACTCTGGTGTTGCAATTTTTTAATTTCCTGTGGCCACAAGTGGGGCCAAACAGGAAGAATAAAAGATGGCATTTGCCACAGTCTGCTACTTGTTCATCACTGCCCCTCATGAGCCAAGCCAAGGCCAAGGACTGCACTGAACAACAGTGACAGGTGCTTGAACAATAAATTAAAGAAGTTGCCCCCAATTACATCAAAGAATGGTGAGAAACATCCATAACATATTTCCTCTCTGAAGTACTCCCATTACTGGGCTGGGTCCTGCACTAAACAAGACCCTTTGGTGAAAAAAGATGTAGGTAGCATTGTGGGTGGATCAGCATCGACTTGGTTAACAGGAGAGCAGCAAGAGAAACCCTCCAACATGTCAGAGAGAGAGGACTGAAAGTGCCAGATGTGGCAGTGTCATTATATGAGTGACCTGAATATAACTTCTGCAATAGCCTCTTCAGAGGTATGGCATCAAAGCCTTTTTGGGAAACGTCAAGTATCTTGTCAGTTCCCACTGTTGGTGAATTTGTTTAGAGAAACTGGAAATGCAACAGCCTTCCTTTATATAACTGCTTTGTCACCTGCACATGCTGCCATTCTCACTGCACCAGATGGCCACTCAGGGGCCCAATTGCTATTTAGGGTCTTGCACAGGATTTAAGCACCAAAACACCTCTGGGGATTCAGCCCTACCTAATAATCATTTCAACTTATGCAGCTGGTCCCAAGAGAAAGGCTTCCTGGTCTGCAAATTACAGTAGCACATGTAAAGGGACAAGGGCCAAATCATCTCACAGAACACCCTGGCCCTCTTTTCTGTATCCCTAAGGAGACAGAGTAAGTATATGCACAAGTCTGTGACAACTTCTCAGTACTCCCAAATCACCCTCTTCCCCTCTCAACTGGCCCCAGGTACACACTGGAGGAAACTCAGGTGTACACATCACCAGCCCTGCACCAAGTCACGCTCACCTGAATATTGCTGCAGCAGCCAGACCTTGAGCTCAATGAAACTATGAGCGAAGTGGCAGCTGTCCTCGCGCAAGCAGCCATAACGCACCTCATGTCGGCACACATCAAACTGGAAGTGCTCCTGGAACTGGCGGATCTTGGAGTATTTCAAGGAGGTGGAACGCACGATGTGGACCAGACACCTGCAGCCAGGCCAGAGAAATATGAAGCACCAGAGGATCAAATTTTCACCCCCTCCTCCTTACATGTGACCTTCAGGCATTTGACTGGGCAGACAAAGGACACAGAAAATCAACTCGGGGAGAGGCAGACTCCCACTGGGAAAACCAAACCCCTGCTCTCCCACCCTATCAACCCTAGGTAGATATTTTCAATCTCCTCAGCCCATGGGTGATGCTCTGCTTAAGTTCAGAAATCAGACACATTTCAAAATACGCAGCAAAGATACCAACTCCTATGGCTCACCAACTCCCCAAGTCTCAGATTGCCAGGAACCAGAATGGGTTCTATTACTGTGTACTTGACACGTTTCTTATACTTGTTTTCCTAAACATTCATTACCAGCCAGTCAGAGGCAGGATCCTGAGCTAGAGGATCTTTGGTTCAACCTTTATGTAAAGGCCAAACTGAAGGGCAAATTAAGTCAATAGAAAACTTAGGCTGACTCCAAAGGGCTTTGCTGATGCCTGAAATCCCTCAGCACCAGGAGCAAACGCAAAGTGAAGCACACAGTGCTATTTATCATGCTTTGAGCTGCCCTGTGATTGGAACCCACGGGGAGGAAAGAAAGAAAGAGACCAGGGCCCTGAAGTTAAACTGGCTGAACTTGGGAGAGATTGCTCCCATCAGTACAAAAAACATTCACTCACTTGTTGTCATGGAAACTGTGTTTGGCAGAAAGGTTGGAGCAGACAGATGGTGTGTCCTTGGTCCCTTTGCTGATAATCCGGGGTTTGCTGTCAAAGCAAATCTGAGAAGAGAAGAATTGGCATGCTGGGAAAATCTTAGAGAGCAGTGAACCAGAGCCACTTCACTTGGAAGGGGAAGAAGAACCAGAGCCAGCCTATTCTAACGTTCAAAGTTAGAAGAAGCCTGGTGAAAACTTTGTGGTAGGGCGTTAAAATAAAGCAAGCGAATTTTTGGAAAAGCTTCCAGACAACATTTTTTGACTTATTCTCAACAGTGTTTTCCATTGTGGTTGGAAAAATTTTGGTCAGAGCCACATATTCTTTCCCAGTTAGCCAACAAAGCAAGACCAAGGAGGAAACGATGGGGAGAAATAAAAGAACAGCCAGTTCACAGCAAAAAACATGTCCCTTTACATGTACCACTGCCAGTGTGGGGAATTCTCTCCTGCAGAGCATGAAGATGGTACGAGCCAATCCTTAACTGACCAACTCAGTGGCTCAGCACAGACATCAAGTGGGAATTTGTTGCATTACAGGGTTCTGATTTCTAAAATAGCTGGTGCTAAATTACAATTCAAAGCAACATCTCAAGACAGAGGAGGAAGAGAGAGGTGATCCCATGAGGCCACGTGCACCTGGTTCTGCTGCAGGGCTAAGGAAGAAAACTACCTCTCCTTTCTCCTACACAGCTGCCTCCACTGCTCACTGCCCTTCTGGGAGCAGGGCACTGGCTGGGACATACAGAATCATAGAATCATTTAGGTTGGAAAAGACCTTTAAGATCATCAAGTCCAACCATTAACCTAGCACTGCCAAGTCCACCACTAAACCATGTCCCTAAGCACCACATCTACACGTCTTTTAAATACCTCCAGGTGACTCAACCACTTCCCTGAGCAGCCTGTTCCAATGCTTGGCAACCCTTCCGGTGAAGAAATTTTTCCTAATATCCAATCTAAACCTCCCCTGGCACAATTTTAGGCATTTCCTCTCATCCTATCACTTGTTACTTGGGAGAAGACACCGACGCCCACCTCGCTACAACCTCCTTTCAGGTAGCTGTACAGAGCGATAAGGTCTCCCCTCAGCCTCCTTTTCTCCAGGCTAAACAACCCCAGTTCCCTCAGCCACTCCTCATAAGACTTGTGCTCTAGACCCTTCACCAGCTCCGTTGCCCTTCTTTGGACATGCTCCAGCACCTCAATGTTCTTCTTGTAGTGAGGGGCCCAAAACTGAACACAGTATTTGAGGTGCAGCGTCACCAGTGCTGAGTACAGGGGGACAATCACTTCCCTAGTCCTGCTGGCCACTCTATTTCTGATACAAGCCAGGATGCTGTTGGCCTTCTTGGCCACCTGGGCACACTGCCGGCTCATACTCAGCCGGCTGTTGACCAATACTCCCAGCTCCTTTTCTGCTGGGCAGCTTTCCAGCCACTCTTCCCCAAGCCTGTAGCGTTGCATGGGGCTGTTGTGACCCAAGTGCAGGACCCGGCACTTGGCCTTGTTGAACCTCATACAATTGGCCTCAGCCCATCGATCCAGCCTGTCCAGATCCCTCTGTAGAGACTTCCTTCCCTCAAGCATATCAACACTCCCGCCCAACCTGGTGTCGTCTGCAAACTTCCTGAGGGTGCGCTCGACCCCCTCATCCAGATCACTGAAGATATGAAACAGAACTGGCCCCAATACTGAGCCCTGGGGAACACCACTTGCGATCAGCCGCCAACTGGATTTAACTCCATTCACCACAACTCTGTGGGCCTGGCCATCCAGCCAGTATTTTACCCAGTGAAGCATACACCCGCCCAAGCCATGAGCAGCCAGTTTCTCCAGGAGAATGCTGGGGGAAACAGTGTCAAAGGCTTTACTGAAGTCTAGCTAGACAACATCCACAGCCTTCCCTCATCCACTAAGCAGGTCACCTTGTCATAGACGGAGATCAGGTTAGTCAAGCAGGACCTGCCTTCCATGAACCCATGCTGACTGGGCCTCATCACCTGGGTGTCTCATATGTGCCACGTGATGGCACTCAAGATGATCTGCTCCATAACCTTCCCCGGCACCAAGGTCAGGCTGACAGGCCTGTAGTTCCCCAGACCCTTCTTCCAGCCCTTCCTGTAGACGGGTGCCACATTTGCTAATTTCCAGTCAACTGGGACCTCCCTGGTTAGCCAGGACTGCTGATAAAGGATAGAAAGTGGCTTGGTGAGCACTTCCACCAGCTCCCCCAGTACCCTGGGGTGGATCTCATCCGGCCCCATAGACTTGTGCATGTCTAAGTGGTGTAGCAGGTCACTATTTCCTCTTGGATTATGGGGGCTTCATTCTGCTCCCCATCCCTGTCTTCCAGCTCAGGGGGCTGGGTATCCAGAGAACAACTGGTCTTACTATTAAAGACTGAGGCAAAGAAGGCATTAAGTACCTCAAACTTCTCCTCATCCTTTGTCACTATGTTTCCCCCTGCATCCCATAAAGGCTGGAGACTCTCCTTAGCCCTCCTTTCGTTGCTAAAGTATTTACAGAAACATTTTTATTGCCTTTTACGGCAGTAGCCAGATTAAGTTCTAGTTGGGCTTTGGCCCTTCTCATTTTCTCTCTACATAACCTCACAACATCCTTGTAGTCCTCCTGAGTTGCCTGCCCCTTCTTCCAAAGGTCATTAACTCTCCTTTTTTTCCTGAGTTCCAGCCAAAGCTCTCTGTTCAGCCAGGCCGGTCTTCTTCCCTGCTGGCTCATCTTTTGGCACATGCGGACGGCCTGCTCCTGTGCCTTTAAGATTTCCTTCTTGAAGAATGTCCAGCCTTCCTGGACCCCTTTGCCCTTCAGGACTGCCTCCCAAGGGACTCTGTCAACCAGCCTCCTAAACAGGCCAAAGCCTGCCCTCTGGAAGTCCAAGGCAGCAGTTCTGCTGACCCCCCTCCTTAATTCTCCAAGAATCAAAAACTCTCTCATTTTGTCATCATTATGCCCAAGACGGCCTCCAACCATCACATCACCCACAAGTCCTTCTCTGTTCACAAACAACAGGTCCAGCAGGGTGCCTTCTCTAGTTGGCTCACCACCAGCTGTGTCAGAAAGTTATCTTCCACACACTCCAGGAACCTCCTAGACTGTTTCCTCTCTGCGGTGTTGTATTTCCAAGAGACATCTGCTAAGCTAAAGTCCCCCAGGGGAACAAGGGCTAGCAATTTTGAGACTTCTCCCAGCTGCTTATAGAATACTTCGTCTGCCTCTTCATCCTGGTTGGGTGGTCTAACAGACTTCCACCATGATATCTGCCTTGTTGGCCTTCCCCCTGATTCTTAGCCATAAACACTCAACCCTATCATCACCATCAATAAACTCTAGACAATCAAAACACTCCCTAACATAGAGGGCTACCCCACCACCTCTCCTTCCTTGCCTATCCCTTCTGAAGAGTTTATAGCCATCCATTGCAGCACTCCAGTTTTGCAAGTCATCCCACCATGTTTCCATGGTGGCAACTATCAACATATCAATGGTCCAGATACATACTGAGGAGATGATGAAGGGTGCCTGCTCCCTCCCGCCAGCTCTGTACCTCACAGAGGAAGGTAAAGATGCCCTGATGTTCCTTGAGGAGCTTGGCAATGGTGAGGCTGCTCTGCTTGATCCCACCTAGTGGGTCAAACAGGAGGTCACGGTTGAGGGTCCCCTTTCTCTCCTCTGTCCACACGTCGATCTCTTCCTGGTGGTACGCGAAGGTGCAGTTATCTCCGTACTTACAGTCCTGCTTGTTAAGCATATCTACAAAGCAACAAACAGCACACACCACCACACAGGGAGGGCGGCCAAGTCAGAAACTAAACTGTCTCCTGTCTCCTCCCACTGCCCACACCTCACAAGGAGCTGAAAGCAAGAAAAGACAGAGTTAAAGAAAAAAGACAAGACATCTCCCCCTAAGTTTGTCTATACCAAGACATTGAGGAAAGTTTACGCAAACTACTGAATGGTGACAACCTCAAGTAATGCCATCTGTTGTGGAAAGTGTCTCAAAATGGAGGCCTGCTTTAATTCAGTGCCTGGCCAAGGACAGATGATGATTTAACCAACCCCTTTTAAAGCCAATCCAGATTAAGTTTTCCTAGTGGCCCAGCACTAAAGAGCCCTGTTATCCTGCCTCTTGCAATCTTCCACCTCACTAGGTACTTTGTAATGATGCGGCCTCAGTGACCAGTCCAGTCACATTGCCTGCATGTACAGAGGGATGGGCTGGAGCAAAGGAGCAGGCAGAGAGAGCTTTTCCCTAGACAGAATCACAGCCCTGCCATGGGGCTGCTGGGTGGAGTGGAACTAATGCAGGCACATGTACAGGAGGCAGGTTCTCAGCAAAGCCAACAGGGCAGCTCTGAGCGCTTGGCTGTGCACAGCATCTCACTATGCCTTTGCAACTCTTCTGCTCTGCTACTTTAAAAGCTGCCTGCTCTTCACAGCATGGGAGCTCATTGCCTTTCATTGTACTGAGCCTCCCAGTCCATGGGCTACTGATGGGACAGGAAGACCCCAAAGACAGCAGGTGATACCAACTGGAAGTCCCCTCCCAAACTCTCCTGGCATGCACTGTACAGCCCCTTCCCAGCCACTGACAGCCCTATCCCCTCCAGATCACCTTTGCACAGGTAATAGGATCCTACAAAGTTGGTTTTGGTTGGGCGAGGACGGATCCTCTTCCAGGTCTTGTCTTCTGAGTTCTTCAGCCTGCCCAGCAGGATGTCCCGCTTGCACTTGTGCTCTAAGCCTTCCCGATAGGTGTAATCGCCAGCCTTGGGCCCTGCAGGAGAGAATAACCCCATCAGCCCAGGGAAAGGCAAACCCTAGCCTGGGCCAGGACTCTGGGTGGCAGAGCAAACACATCACCTGTTTTGGGGTAGCAGATATGACAGGCTTGTTTGAAGACGTGAGTAGATGCCAGGGGGTTCTTCACCAGCAGGGCTGTGTTGGGCATTACTGGTTCCGGCTGAGACAGCATGTGTTCAGTGACCTTGGGCACAGCTGGGTGACTCACACCACCAAGGCTGACCTGTGCGAAAACACATGTACCTCTCTTCTCAGCTCTGCAACCACATGGGTAAGAAACCTCTGTAATCCATTGCCCCATTCCAGTCTCTCAAAAACCTTCCTCATTTTTGCTCTCATTGAAATGTTCACATCTGAAACTACATTTCCAAAAGAGAGGCATGTCACCTTTTCAAGGATAACAAACAGTATGGTATGTTCGCTTCAAAGACTGGCCTCTTTCTCTCTTGGTAAGGGACCTCCGTTTTCTATCATGAGCCACAGAACACAATGCTCCCCTCACTCCTTCCCATTCCTTCCATCATGACCAACTCTGCATTTGAAGACTCTCAAATCAACCCTATCCCAACCTGGGAAAAAAGCAAACTACTTATCAGTGAGTCTTCAGGGAGCAGATCAATCTGAGGACAGAGACTTGGCTCTGCATTGAAGTAACAGGAATAGCAGGACACCAGGAACTTAAGAATAATTCTTGTTCCAAGCTTGCTAACCATAGATAATCCTCCCCTCTTCCTCCAAGACTGGAAACATGGGACAGGGGCAGGACAGTGTAACTGGAAAAGCCTCCTGACAGGGGCAGAGAGGAGGAAAGAACCTCAGTAGTTTTAAGACAAAGCTGGTTTACTCCACCCCATCCTTCAGTGTTATGTGGCTGCCAGATATAGTAGGACACTGGCCTCCATGATCCTCTGTTGAGTCTACAACCTAGGTCACACCATGTTTAACTTGGCAATACGCAGAGCCACAGATAAAAATGAAGATGGAACAAACACCTTCCTATTGACTCTGGGGAAATCTTTACCTGCCTTGCCACAACATGGGAGGCAACACTCACTGGGGCAGGTTAAGAAGAGGGGCCCAAATTACCTACATCACCCAAGCCACTACTACCTTGGCTCCAGAGCACCTTGGGACATCACCACGGGGGAGCGGCTCACTCACCACGGGGGATGGTTTTTGGCTGCCAGGTGGGTGTCGCAATTCCTGAGGGCTAGTTTCTTCTGAGTAAAAGAAGGAGAAAAAAGCCGCACAAAACAAGAACAATCATTTCACTTTCAGAAGCAGTTCTGCTCACAAAAAGACAAGCAAATGCTTATTAAATCCATTTGATTTATTTATTTCGTAACATTTTAGTACTTTTTCCCCAAACCACCTGTCTAAGTCTTGGAAAAACTCCAGGAAAGGCCTTCTTGTTCCCCAAACCCTACTGAATCCAACTCTATGTTGCTGAGTGCTGCCATTCCCAAGGTGGCAACTCCAAGGTAGCCCAATGCTGAGGTGAATCTGAGTGTTGAAGTGCTGACTAGACAATCTCTGCTCTTCTCAAAACACTTTTGCTGCAATACTGGGGACAAGTTAGCCAAGAAGAAGCCTGCCTTCCCTCCTGGGACAGGAGGGGACCTACTCTTTGCCCACCACCCTCCACAGCTTTGCTCCTTGTGACATGAGAGTGCAGTGCCCCATTCAGCAGGACACTCATTGCCCTGAATCCAGAGGTGGGAGAGACCCACCTTGGCCTCTACCATTCTGCCCAGCACAACAAGGTCCTATATCATCTAAAACAGCCACCAGGATTTTGCTCATTTGGTCCAAAATGTCAAAGAGTCATTGGGGAGGGTGGAGGAATCATGTTATAGCCTAGCAAATTCTGCCAAGGTAGGTGTCCTGGACACCAAGCCAGGTTTAAATCACATCGCTTATCATTATACACCTTTGTGTTCCTTTCTCCTCTGAGATTTCACAACATGCATATACTCGTTATCTGGGATTACACACACCTATAACCTTTCTCATTACTCCTGAGATAGACACATTCAGCTGCTCTGTCCAAGACATTCTGCGTTTGTACTCCCATTCTGCAGCACCAGCAGACAGGGCTATATGACAGATGTCCTCAGCACTGAAGGAAATAATTTTGGCATGCATTCACAGGTAAAGCAGCATAAAACCCCACCAGTCCTGCACCTACCAATGGCAAAGGAATCCAAGGCATCCAGTGACCCTCTGCTTGTCCCAAAGGAGTCCAGGGCATCAAGCCGCGAGTCTGTGTAGGGGAGTAGATCCAGGGAATCCAGCGAATCTAAGGTGGAGCTGCCACTTCCTCCTGGCGGGACCTCGAAGGCATCCAGGACAGAGGAGGAGGAGAGCTGCTTGGTGGGATCCATCACCAGGCCGAAGGAGGCAGGTGGCAGCGGGGTGGAGACAGGAATGTTGGCTGTCATGACTGGGGGCAGCAGCGGAGTTCCCCCCGGAAACACAGGGATCAGCTGGGGCATCTCTGTTGGCAGGTTGGTAGGAATGGTGCCCTGGACCAGAGACTTTGGGGAATTGGGAAGGGGGAGGATAAACAGCACATTAGGAATAAGGAGCAGAGAATGAGTGAACAGAGATCAACAGGCTCCCATTCAAGTGCATGCTGTATTATCTGAAGGAAAAGTATACCCGGTCGCTCCATCCACCTGCAGACTTCCCACAGACCTTCCAATCTATCTACACCACACACAGTCTGGACCGAGGTCCCTGAGGAGGCGTTGGGCTACCTGAGCTCATCAGTCTGCAAGGCAGAGCCCTGCACTGGGCACTTAAACCAGCTCAGGTCGAGAACCAGTGCAGCTGAGTACACACAGCGCCGAGGTCAGGGTAATGACCATTACTTGTGGCACCTCTTATCAGAGCTTTTTGGCTCGAGAGGCATCCTGCATGGGTATGATTATATTGCTTCCAGACTCAAGCTGGCTCACATAACATCAGCAACACTGGCAACTAAAATCCAACATAAGTATGAATACAGATTGCCTCTGCAGGTCCCAGACCTGTTCAAAGAGCTTGAGCTGAATGCAGCCTGCACAAAATACAAGGAGATTAGAGCATGCCCACTGTTTAAAATACATCCATCACTCCTGCTTCAGCACACTCATTTCTACCCTCAGGCCTGCTTCAACTCCATGGACACCGGAGGCTGGGGGAAGGTGATGGCGGGGGAAGGCTATCTTGGGTACCTTTTGAGGGCCAGCTCCATGAAGTTGCACACAGCAAAGCAGGCTTGGAGACAGGCTCTTTAGATACTCACAAGCCGGTTGCAGAAATAAAGGAAGGAATGAATGAGTTTAGCCAGAGGAAGAGCTAGGAGGAAAGAGTGACAGAAAGAGAGAGAGAGGCAGCACGCATATCCGCATACTCCGAGGACCTATTTGGAAGAAGAAGCAGGGGACCCATGCAGCACCCACTCTTACTAGAGGGTATGGTGACCCTTCAGCGAGGGAGTCCAGGAGGGAGTCCAGTTCTTCCCCAATGATGTCCCCATCTGTGAAGTCCTCCACGGTCTCAGGCACTGGCAGGGACACATAGTCTGGAGATGGGAGCAAGCTGGCAGCAGGGAGCGAGGTAGGCAAGCCCTTTGCATCTGAGTCAGAGGGCAAAGGGGCCAGCCCCTCGCTCACAGGGATGGAGGTGGCCACAGGAGCTGGGAGGCACTGCAGGTCCATAGAGCAGTCTGTGATGAGGGAGAAACAGAGCCAGTCACCCAGGAGAGCCTCTTGCAGGGGGCAAGCAGAGCACAGCCTAGCAAAACAATATTGTACAACTCCATCAAATCACAAAAACCAAGTATGCCAACTTTTCGAGAGGAGGGGCTCTGGTCTGAAGAGTTCTTATGCTTTAATTTTTGTTCCCGGTCTCCAATGGCTCACCGATAGCTGAAATACGCTCTAAGGGCCAGTGCCCAGACTGACTGTCAGGATTTGGCAAGCACGTACAGTAACCAGGAACAACACAAAACCTGTGGCTGAGCAGTTACTGAATTCTCTGTGGCCAGGACTAAAGGCCAGGGGCACATAACCCAATTTCTCTATAACCCACCACCTGGTGTTTTCTTTAATGCTCCTCACTAATGCATTTGGCAGAGATCACTGCCTTCTCTACTCCTCGGAGCTTCGATATCCCAGCTGAAAGCTTGCTTACTCACACACCCTCTCTAAAACCTCAGGCATCCTAAATGACAGGAGATAAAACACACAAGGTCCTGCTGGGAAGAGAGTCAGAGATTAGGTGCTCAGACTGAGTTGTGCTAACTACGTGTCCCCAAAAAAACTCATCAGACTCACTCAGCTGTCTTTACCCAAGTAAATTCCCTGCTCTTGAGTGCTTCCTGATGTCGACAGGTGGGAGGTTGCTGCCCACACTCCCCCTCAACACCTCAGCAGCAAACATCCCCTTGGGAACTTGTGTGAGCCAGGGTCGGGGCACGGGAGAGGCAGTGATTTTCCCTAAGGCTCCCTTGCCTCTCCAGTACATTACTGAAACAGTAAGACTTTCCCATCATGCAATATAAACCTCTGTTAAGTGAAGTTAAGGTTACAAGCACATATTCTTCACAGAAGAGCATTTTATTCTCAAAAAAATTAAAGGTTAAAAAAAAAAAAAAAAAGTTGTTCAAATGTTAGAAATTCAGGAAATGCAGCGTTACATTTGCAGTTCTCAAACCAAGCACCCAAACTACCTTAATTCTGCCCCTGTGCAGATGTCCTGGAATAAGAGAAAATAAATAAGACAAAGATGCTACCTTCTCCATCCACATAGCAGTGGCTGCACTGTAGCTGCGATGGTCTAAGGCTATAAGTAAGGCAAAGTTTGGAAGGAGAGACAATAGCTTTTATTAGAAAGACTGATAAGAATGGGAAAGAAAGCAGACAAGCTTCCGAGACACAACTCTTGATCCAGCAAGAAATGCTGCATCCTGTCTGTGCAAGCTCTGCTCACTCAGCCCCCACGAGAACTCAGCCATCCTTTTCTAACTGGGACTGGGTGAGCGAGCCATGTTGCTATCCTGTACACTGCACGTTCACTGACCAAGGACTGTGTTGGTGCCCGTCTGAGAGAGCTCAGCAGATCAACTCCAAACCCCCAAGTCCTGAAAAAAACAACAGCAGAGACAACACACACACACAGGCCCCCTTACGTCTAACCCTACCAGGAGCACACCACCACCCCCTGAAACCTTTCCTCCAGCATTTGTTGTGAATGGTCCACGTGGATGGACCACAGCCGAGGTCGCTGTGCAAGGCACCGGAGGCCAAGCCATGACAAAAGGCAGGGAAAGCAGGGGGAAGCGGCAAGGGACAGACACAGGTCCCTCTCCACAACCTCATGCATGCCATCGAAGGAAAGTGCATGTTGTACCTTATGGGATCCAACACAGGTTTTCAGTGCTGCAGCTGGACACATTCCCCACAGGCAGCGGCTCAAAGGAAGGCTGTAAATGTCCTTAGTTTTGCAACTGCCTCTCAGATCAGGCTCAGCTGCAACCCCATGCCCCCTTTGCGATGACTCCTCTCAGCTCATCTCCCTTTGGCGCAGGCCCCCCCAGCTGCACTCGGGAGCCAGCCATCGAGCTTCCCTCGGTGCTGGCCTCATCGCTGGTAGCTTGGCCAGATTTCCCTCAGTACAAAGGGACAGCTTGTGCCTTCCCATTTTTCAGACGTTTAAATCTGGAGTACTGCCAAGATCCCTCCAGGGGCCAACAAGAAGTTCAGGACATGCTGGAAGGGCCAGGGACACGTGCGGGGGGAGCAAAAGGGTTCACAATGACAGAGCCCCAAAGGATACAGCAGTTCAGACCTTCTCTGAGGAATGAACCAGGCCCTCTGGTTCCCACTCAGACTGGGAAGCAGAGGAAAGAGGCCCTCACGCACCCTAAGAGGCCCAAAACTCTGAAAAGCTGCACACATGAGCAAAAGGCAGAGAATGATATAGGACCCCCCACAGCTCAGTGCATGTGAAGGGCGAGGAGAAGAGCAGGGACCAACAGGTTCTGCTACTTGCAAGGGACAGAGTGGAGATATCTGCTCCCCTCTCCCTGACCACCCAAACCCTGTCATTCCTTCAGCCACTTCCTCCCATTCCTCTCTGTCCAATCTTTTGCCCTATCCCTCCTTTCCCATTCCTGCTTCCCCCAGGACACCCCATCTGCTGACCTCACTCACCAGCCACCATACCCACATCTCATGTACTCTCCTTCCAGAAAGCTCATGCACCTCCTGCATTCACGTAATGTTTGCTCCATCTTAAAAAAATAAAACTGCCTTCTTTGATGAGCAGATCACAAGCACATACCTGCCTCCCTCTGATTTCTGCCATTGCCATGACACTAAGCCCCATGTATTATTATAAGCTCAATGAGGGTCTTGTCTATCCTCTCCCCCTAACCAAGTCTCTCCTATCATGCCCCCCACCTGGTAGCTTCTCTGGCCGTACACCTGCCTGTCCCAGGGGGGCAAGTACAGTGCTTTTAAAAGCCCTGTTTCTAGCTCTGCTTCCCAAACCAGCAGTGGTTTCCTAGTGCATTAGCTGGCCAACGGCCATGCTGAACCAGATCTGAGCCATGATCTGTGCAGGGCAGGGCTGAGTTAATCAGATGACTTCAAGCAAAGCATGGGGGAAGGGGCTTCAGGAGTTTGCATCTTAAAAACAAAACAAGACAACCACAACAAAAACCCTTGCTAAAAAAGCTTTGAATTTGAAACTCTTGAGGTACCCAGCACCCACAGCCCTCCTGGTGGCACACCACTCTCAGGACAACAGGGTAAGATGTAATTTCAGTGCTTTTGGAAAGATGTCCTAGCAGTAAAGGTTCTCTCTGCCTGAACTGCAGCAAAGGTGGCATGCTGCTCTTACACCAAATCCTAATTAGATAAAGAGCTTACTGGATGCAGTCACTCTATACTCTGCAGTAGGAGTCCAGTTCATTTTAGCACAGCAAGATAATGTGAAAAACTCTCCTTAATTCACAGAACTGGGTCTCATGATTGCACGTAGCATTCAGTTACTGAACTGGCATTCCCAGAGAACTAACATGTTTTCCAAAATAGACACCAAAGCACCCTAATAATGAAATTAGTTTATTTCTATAAAAAGAGCAATTGCTACCTGCAGTGGTAATTCTTCACACTTGCCTTCACACACAGAGCTACCTTTCAAAGGAACAAAGACTGATGTGCTCAGAGGCACAAGTTCAATGCTCCAGCACACAACAAAAGGCAAAGCACACAGCAAGTCCTTCTACAGGGGCAGAGTTAAGGTCACTTGTTTCCTGGCATGAGAAAAGCAACCTCGTGACCCTCTTTCTGCTCCTCCTGGGTGCCTAACCCTGAACACAGCTCTCCCTGGGTCCCTCCCAACTCCCTTTGTTTTCATTTCCTCCACTTCAACATCTTGGAGGACATAGACGCTCAGAGCACAAACAGCTGCGTACAACCTTAACTTCACTTTATCTGGATTGTTTTGGCTGGGAGCAGAGTTTCAGAAGCTTTGCCAAGCCGAGCTTTAAGAAAGCACAACTGGAGAGAGCTGTGTACCTCAGCAGACCATTTTAATTCCTAGACGTGTCCCTCACTGGGCCTGGACAAAAAGCTTTTCTGCAGGAAAAACGCTCCTGCTTCCCACCACCTTTTCCTCCTCCTAGTCACCAAAGCCAGGAGTGTGCAGAAGAGACACAAATGAACGTGATGAACCTCTCAGGCCTGCCAGCCTGCTCAGATAACTTACCGAAGCCACAAAAATCAAAGAAGAGAAATGTCTTTACCTGTTTCGATGTCATCTATCGAACCCAATCCATTCGAAGTGGTCTGCAAAGACAGTGTAGGAAAGGGTAGAGAAAAATATCACCAGAAATTCATCTTTAAAAAGATATTCACACTTCACAGATGAGACCCTTTACTACTCCTAAAGGCATCTGGCCCTTTCTTTTCCTTTATGGCCTCTTTCAGTTCAAGAGCAGTAAAAGCAACAAACTTTAAGAGGCCATTAATCCAAAGAGCCTATTCATTTTTATCTCCAGCAGTGGACAAACCCTGTTGCTGCAAAAGAATACTAGCCCTGCATAATAGGGTTTTTCATGTGTGGATGAGAATGCTGTGTCCCAAGTCCCAGGACACATCAACCAGTCAGCCCCATGCAGTGTCAGATCTGATTAGCATGATCTTACACAACGTTCCTTTTCTTAGTTCACATATTTTGCAATCTAGCAACCACAAACTTTTACAGCAAACTCAAAACAGGAGAAGGTTTCCATCAAGACAACTGCTGACTTAGAGCTCCAGGCAAGGAATAAAATGACCCCATATTTTACAGAAACATAAACAGAGGTAAGTACGTGTGCCTTCAGCTTAAACTTAAAAAGGCACAACTAAAGTATTACTTTTGAGATACTGCATCTACTGCAATAGTTTTTGCAACTTCTAGGTTTTGCACTATTTTCATTTCTTGCAGAAGGAAAGATTTTCCAATGAAAAACTAGGCACAATTACTAAAGAAAGCTGACTGGCTGTCCTAGAAAGATGAAGGCAAGTCACTGAACGGTGGGAGGTAAACTAATTCTTTAGTATCCCATCTTGTTGTACAAAATGTCAATTTTTACGGTTTTACAGTTTGTTTGCTTTAAGGAGTAGTGTGAAGTACCAAATAGCCTGTAAAACCAGCAAGTGTTTGGGGGTTTTTTTGGCCAGTGGTGGAACAAGGAGATCAGCAATTTCTTATATTTTAGCTTAGTATTTGTACAGAGCCCTGCCTAAGCTGGATCTCCCAGGTGACAGAACAATACAAAGAATACATAAACTGTGTATGTACCTTGCTCACTACATCACATGATTTGATTTTGTATGTTTCTTCAGCAGTTGCACTTTCTGATTTTTACTTAGCGTTGCCCTAACTATGTGAAAACTTGAAAACTGAAACTTACTTAAAATGCAAGAGAAAGCAAACTTTCACAATAACTAAGAAAAATAACCATCTTCAGTGATCTAATTATGGACATCAAAAATATTGCCACTAGAAATATTTTCAAATAAATTAATTTCTTTGGCAATATTCCTTAAAAGCAGAAAACATTAATCAATACATTTAAATCCTAAAAGACAGCTATAAATTTGCATGTAAAGAAAACTGCAAAGCATTCTAGTAGCACAATCCATGAACAGTAAGAACCACAGGATGCAAACTCTACCTGGTTTGACAAATTGATTGACGTGCCATTACTGAGTAGTGAGAATGTTTCCAATTCCTGCTGCAAGGAAGACAGAGGTCTTAGAACAGAGACAGCCCATGAATGCTTGTAAACTAGGTAAAGCTGGGTTAAAATACGGTTTCCTTCCAGGCACTGCCCCTAAAATAAAAGCCACCCCAAAAGGCATACCACTGTGACACAAAGGTACAGTTTTCTGAACACTGAAAGGGACATATATTTGTTCTGGACACCTCAGTGCAAAACACCCAACATCCAACACACAATCAGGAAGCAAAAAACTTCCCTGAGGAACAGAAGTTTTTGTCTTTTCATTGAGAAATTCCTACTTCAGAAAGGCATTACAGCACTGGAATTAAAGCTGGAAGTCAACACAAGAGATAGCAAGGTGCTACCAAAATACCGATCATCAAATTTCAAATAATAGAAAGCATTTTGGTGCTTTTAATTTTTATTTTTCTAACATACACGTGGTTTAAGCCCATCACATCTGAGTAACAAGACAGCAGCAAAAAGGTGGCAAGGTCAACACAGTGAGCACCTACAAAAAAATATTTCCACATAAAACTTCCCTTTGTTTGAGACAGAATCATTTCAGAGGGTTGACAGCTGCTACAACGCCAAGGTTTTTTTGGAGCGTAGGCCAGTCACACATGTGAGGTTGGTCAGGGAGAGGAATAAGATGCTACAGCCAAATCTACTCCAAAAGCTCCCTGCAAATTGGATGCCCACCAAGCCCTTCATCGCATACTGCAAAGGTGCCCCTCTGGAGGTGGAACATACTGGCTGCTCAACACACCACTGTGCACGGGGCTGAGGATGCAAATGTAAGCCTCAACTACTAGCTGATGTTCCCTACTCCTGAAAATGCATCCTGGGATTTTACATGACCAAGGCAGCTTTATCCAAGAGTGCTAGCAGTGGCTTAACGCCCTCTAGCTCCATCCCAGGGTACACATTTATGTACCAATGGTACTCCAGTTATGGCAGCACTTTCTTGTACAGCCAGTTATGGATTCAGACACTGGGGTCAATTTATTAGACCCACGACTTGCTTTTTGCTGCCTCCTTTCCTAGCATCTGACCAGATGTGTACTTGTCATTTTCCTAAAGCACAAGTGTTTCCCCCACCATGAAGGTGTATGCCTAGATATGGGGCAAGAACCCCTCATGACCCATTGCACTACAAAACCAGACATGCCTCTGATGCAGCAGAGGATCCCACCCTTCTCATCCCATAACAGGGAAAGGACTGTGATGCAAAACCTCCTTTGGGATCAGGCCACATGTCACAGAATCACAGAATGGTAGGCGTTGGAAGGGACCTCTGGAGATCATCTTGTCCAACCTCCCTGCTTGAGCCGGTACACCTAGAGCAGGGTGCACAGGACCGTGTCCAGGCAGGTTTTGAATATTTCCAGAGAAGGAGACTCCACAACCTCTCTGGGCAGCCTGTTCCAGTGCTCTGTCACCCTCAAAGTAAAGAAGTTTTTTCTCATATTCAGGTGGAACTTCCTGTGTTCCAATTTGTGCCCATTGCCCCTTGTCCTGTCGTTGGGCACCACTGAAAAGAATCTGGCCCCACCCTCTCGACACCCGCCCTTTAGATATCTGTAAGCATTGATAAGATCCCCCCTCAGTCTTCTCTTCTCTGGGCTGAACAAACCCAGGTCTCTCAGCCTTTCCTCGTAAGAGAGATGCTCCAGTCCCCTGATCATCTTCGTAGCTCTCCACTGGACTTGCTCCAATAGTTCCCTGTCTTTCTTGAACTGGGGAGCCCAGAACTGGACACAGTACTCCAGATGTGGCCTCACTAGGGCGGAGCAGAGGGGGAGGATAACCTCCCTCGACCTGCTGGCCACACTCCTTTTGATGCACCCCAGGATACCGTTGGCGTTCTTGGCCACAAGGGCACAGTGCTGTCCCTCTCCTCCCAAAAACATAGGCTCCCAGTGCATCAGAAGCCTCTCCTGCAGCACCAGCCCAGCTCTGCCCTGCTTAGCTGGGGACACAGGAAACATCCTGGCAGTAGACACAGAGCAGCAATGGGGTTAGAAATGGATCAAGGCAAAGTGAGTCAGAGGGTCAGGACAATGTAGGTAGCCAGCGGCCTGCTAGAGGGATCACAGGGTAGTGTACGTGAGTCTATAGCTGCACAGCAGCACCTACCACTTCTGCAAAGTAAATCTGAAAGAGCCAAAGAATAGTCTCTAAGAAAAAAAAAGTCATACCTGAGGTCTTTTGTATGCTTTTCGAACCCTCAGTCCCAGCTTCTGGGCAAGCTCCTGTCCCAGCTGTGTGACGCTTTCATCCTGGGGACAAAAACCATTGGCAGGACACTTTCAGTTTTGCCTTTATGGCACACACAAGGAAATAAACAGGAATGCAGTTATCCACACTGGGCTGTGCTAAGAAGCCTCACTTGTAGACAGCAGAAGGTGGACAATTGCCAGAGCAGCCCTAGGAAAGTCCATGCAGACCTAAGTGCTCTTGTCATTCAGTCCTGCTGGGATACTGAGGTTGCACCAGGACCTCCCCCCCTACTCTTTTGATGCTGCAGAAAATCAGAATCAAGTGTCTGCTTCCAAGAAAGCACCCACTCTCCAAAAGCAGCGTTCACGAGTCCCACTGGCAAGATGGCTGAAGGAGCTGCCAAGGCTGGCTGCTAGCAGTCCCCGTGCTGGGGGCTGATAGAGCTTCCACAAGGTCCCCATGTCTGGGAAGAAGGAGCCTGCATGCCTTCCTGCATACACTGCCTGTATACTTTCCCTCTCCACCAGCCACAGAGCTAATAATCAGTTTTGATATGCAGACAGTATTCCCTAGCCTGTTTTGCTTGTTTGTTTTTAAAGCTGAAACCAAGTCTCAGTTTCCAACTTACTAGCTACAAGGCATTTTCACCATCTCCGGCTCTGGTTAAACAGCCTCAGCTTAGTCAAGCAGATCCTTCTGCTTTCCCTGCTGTGTCCCATTAACCATCCTCCCTGCTCACTGCCCAGGCCCACTCACACACCATCGTGGGCTTTAGACAAAGTTCTGGGCCACGCTCCATTCCGCTGCTCCCTCCTCTCCAGTTCTGCCTGGACTAACAACCTGCCACAACCTTCTTCACTTATTGTTACCAGCAACTCTTTCCTTCTGCTTTCCTCTCTCTCCCTGTTTGCAAAAATATTGGAGTACTTTAACAGTTTCTTCAAAGAAGAAAACAATATCTGCCCATCCTATTGTGATACCCCACCTTAATGTCCCAACATCTCCTCCCTCACCTCCAACCTTGAAGCTTGCTCTCTTCTCTACTTGCCACGCCAGTCTTTCCAACCTCCTTCTCCCTGCAGGTTCATCCTTTCCCTTTCAAGCCCTCACTAGCCTCTGGTTCTTCCAGCCCAGAGTATCAGTATCTTTTCCTTTCAATTTGGAGTGCCACTTTTTGACTGTACTTGCTCCCTCACACCCTCAACATTGGTCTTGTCACCATCTTCTCTGAACTCAGTGAAGACAAAATCTACCTTGTCCATTTCCTCTTCTCTCTCCATCTTACACCTCTTCAGGATGTACCTTCTCCTGAAACTGTCCCCGCACCCTCCAGAGACCTCTTCTTGGTCAAATCTCATGGTCACTGCTCCTTCCTCACTGTCTTCCACCTCTGAGATCACCAATCACATTTTCATTGCTCTTTTTGCCTCTTGTGATTCTGCCTTTCCAAACACTCTCTCAGGTGTCTTCTGAAGTCTGCCATTTTTTTGCTCCCTGTAGAAAACTTACCAGAAAGACCTCTAACATAATTTCTTTTCATTGATCTCATACTCATACCTACCAGGTTTACCCTATCCAACTCCACATGCCAATGTAACTCCGCGATGTCTGCTCAGATTCCTGGACAAGATCAAGAATGCATTTCTCTCTAGACTTCCCTTCCCAACAACACATAGTTAATTATTGTCCTTTTTGTCAGCAGGCCTATGGTTTGGGGGTGGGGAGTTATTTGCTGTTTGTCACCCCCAAGATCTTCCTTTAGCTTTCCCTTCCCTCAGCCAAATGCCATCCTCAGGCACTTACTACCTCCCACTTAAAGGAGGGAATGCTCAACAAGGACATGCAATATGCTCTCCTCCAACACCCTAAAAAAACCCATGCCATACCAAAAAAAGCATACCACAGAGCAGTATCAACCTCACCGTGCTGGAAACCTCCGCAAACTATCAGCACTGAGTATCTGCACCCAGAAACAAGTTAACTCTGCTAGACAGTGAGTCAACTGAGTGGGAGATCCTTCATCACCAGAAGTTTTAATATATGCTCTGCTTTGTCCACAACAAAGTTGTCAGCTGTTACAGCAATGCAAGCTGGAAGTACCCGTGTGCTCCAGGGGCTTAGCAGCTGGCATAATGGAAACAAGAGTGAGATGATGGATAGCATGACTTGCCTTTGATGCAGAGAAGGCTTATGATTTCTGTTAATCAGGTAATAAGGCAATGGGGTATGTTAATTTACAAGACTGAATTGTTTAGAATAGGGAATGCAGATCACTCCATATGGAGTTTGTAAGGCTGAACTCTCCTGCCACAGAGAAGTTTGATAAAGTGTTTGTAGACCACGATGATTGTAATGATAATAACGGGAGATATGTAAACATAAGTACATGGTTAAAAAATCAACTGAATTAAGCCAATCAAGTCAACTGCAATGTGAAATATAGCCAGATAAGGCTTTACATTAATACATATATTAGATGGTTTTGTTTATAAAAGGGCTTGTTTAAAAAACAGTTCTTTGGACCTCCCCTGATACCTTTAATGTGTTTTGGTCACCCTCTTCTGCCAAGTCAAAGAAACTAGAATTTACAAGCTATACAAAAGGAATAACTAACTGCTAACAAGGCTTTCAAAGATTGTTTCTGTAACACTAATAATAAAGGAAAGATAACTTCTCCTGCTGAAGTAAATGCATTTTTCTTGTAATAGCATTACTGTGGTGGATCAGAACCAAATTTAGCAAAGACAACCAGTGCTCACTAGAATCTGTCTAATCACAGTCTGGTTTCCTGTTCAATATTTGGTCTAAAAGGACACTCAACAAAAGCATTGTCAGGAAGATATCTAGGGCCTAGTATATGCAGATAGTCCCCTCTGAATGCAAAAATTTACACACCTGTGAACATAAAAATAACTGAGGTGATGTCAAGAACACCTTCGCATGTCCAACAAGAAATAAAAAGCTTTATGAGCTTGCCTTAGCAATCAGTAAGTAAAACGTGTGACATTTTTATCTAAAACAGGAAAAGCATACATGTTTTTCTTCCAGTGCTCCAGTTCCAATTTGTCCCATGCTCCTAGTTACTGCCCTTAGACATATAAAACCAGCTAATTAAAACAATCTCATGGCCTTAGTTCACATTTTGTTAGGATAGGGTTTTGCCCTTCACAAATAGGCCACCAAAGCTGCTGTCACTAACCGGTGTCTCTGGCTGGCACTGTCTGTACCGGGTGACTTGGACTGAAGAAACATGTGAGGTCAAACTGAAGAAACATGTGAGGTCAAACATCTTCTTCAAGTCAGAGAGACAGAATTTCTGGGCATAAGCATATTCCCAGGAACAGCCAAGCTTCCTCTTCCACTATCCTCTGGCCTCACACTAAGCATGTTACGGAGGAGGAAGGTGGTGAGCCACAGAAATCAAGATGAGTTGTATGTCAAAAACTTACATGCGGGAGGGACAGCAAACATCGGCTATTGCACTCATATGCTTCTTTGTGTCTTCCAAGTTCATTTAAGGAGCGGGCTTTCCGGAAGAGTGCTCGGATGTTCTCCTTGTCAAGACTTAAAGCCTTCTCGCTGTCTTCCAGTGCCTTCTCATATAACCCCTGCATTGAAGAGACCACCTCAAGTCAGCTGAGGCACAGCAGACTAACCCCTCCTTCTGTGTAAATGTAAATGTTTTGTCTCTCAGCAGAAAACAGGAACATAAAAGGCTGTTGGAAATACATGTATTACCTCATACACAGACCAGCGTACAAACACACAAAACCTACAGTAATAGAACATTTTGTTAAATCTTGCAAAACTCAAAATACTTCAGAGTCAGTGAATGCCAGAACTAAGGCTGCTTGAGCAACCTTATCTTGTCTCCCCCTCTACCTTGGGCATGTGACATTTGACAGGCTTTAATTATGTGACTGCTTGCTAATTTTTTTCATGGGACTCAGTCTCATTACGAACAGGATGGACCTGCTCTGGGGTTGTGCCCTAAAGGAAAGTTGTTAGATTCCTCAGCAAAATGGAAGCATGCAACCTTTTAGAGCCTGAGTATTGCAGAATTCTTTTCCATGTGTGTCCTGAAAGTTCTGTCAAGACCCAAAGCCTTCTCACTGTCTTCCAGTGCCTCACTTGAGGAGGCAGGAGCCTCCAGAGCAATACTCAGACAGTATTCCAGACAAATACTCAGTCAGTACTGGAAGGCACTGGCTCTTTCCAATCTCCAGATTGTACTAACTCCTCACCAACATGGACCAGAACTGCATTCTCTGTACTTTAGGTCTGGCCCCCTCTCCTTCACATCCTTCCTCTGGTCTTGCAAGACACAGTGTGATAGTGGGGAGAGTCTTCTGTGTGTCATCGTCTCCTCCAGTGTTGGAGAAGGGAGCGGACAAAATCAATTGAAACCCCTCTTGACATCTTTTCCAATTGCATGACACTGCAACCATGATGCCCCCCCTGGCCCCTGGGGCTGACTTGGGAAGGCACTCACCATGGCAAAGTAGCAGGCAGCTCGGTTGACATGCAGCTTGCACAGGAGTTCCTTTGGGATGGTCACCTCGTCAGAGGCTGCGTAATCCGCCACATTCAGCCCTTCTACATACTGTACCAGCGAAAGCTTGAAATCCTTCTCTCGAAACAAATCATTGCCCTCTGCAAACAGGTTTCTCACCAGCTTCTGCAAAAAGGCCTAGGCAGCAGGGAGACAGCAAATAGACTGAAGTGGATATTCAGAGACAGGAGAGGTTTCCCAATTTCCCATTCCTTTCCATATGTTTTAGCAAGCTTCCTGCCCACTAAGATTCTCCTGCCTCCCCATCCTCCTGTAAAACATCAGTCTTTTGGTAGAGGAGAATAATCCAGTCAAATCTCCTTCCTTCTTGAACATTCAAGTGTCTTCTCCTTTTCCTGAAAGTTTTCATTGTCAGAACCTTAAAGCTTTAAGTTACAGACAAACTGTGACAGACCATCCCACGCTCTCCACTTTTGATATGTAAACTAATGGCTGTGCAACAGAACAAATCTTGCTAACCGAAGAGTTCCCAACTTCAGAAAACAAATTCTTCATTACCTCATAATCTTCTTGGCTTAGGGGTAATGTGGACCTGAAAAAAAGAAGAGAAAGTTCTCATGAAACAGGCATCCATACAAACACAGGCTTTTGTCTGATGAAGAAAACCATCCTTCTGGTCCTGTGTTGATGATCTCAGTGAGCTGCTGAAGGATTTATCACTTTAAGGCAGCTGGGGCAAAGAGAACACAATTTGGGAGCACTGTGCTCAGTGATGGCCACAGTGGTGTCAAGAGATGGTCAGGTCCCAAAGGGATTTGAGACTAGAGGAATCTTATTCTCAGCTATTTTCTGCATATACACGATCCTCTGTAATGTGCCTTCAGCCAGCCATCTAAAAAAAAGAAAAATCTTTGAGAAAGTCCCATGACAGATTGTCATGGAGCATACAAGTGTATTTTAAGTGCATCTGGCTCTAATGAGAGGCACCAGACTGGCACTCCAAGACCTCCTCACGTCCTCTGTGTGACCAAAGACAAAGTGATAAATAAAATCATCTTCCTCTGCGTTAACTTAGCCACACGCCTTTAGGCCTACACCACAAAAGGAAAGGAGAAAATGCAGGTTCGGGAGGCCATTTAACTCCAGCTGTCTTGGCCAAGGCTGCCAGGCTGTGCCACAAATCTGGCAGTGCTTGTGTGGATAATACCTACCCCACAAGAGCACTAAGACTGAGATGAAAGGTTCCATTCTTCAAATCAGACCACCCAGGTCATCCAGGTTTGGTCCACATGTATTTATTTTTTCTCTTCAAGGAGAAAACAATAGGCTCTAGAGAAATCCTTAGCACCTGTCATGGCCCTCCTCACCTTTGAAATACAACATTGTATACATGATCTTATTGGTCAGAGAATAACCTTTTTTTAGATCTCATCTAATCTAATCATCATCTGCTCCTTAAAATTAACTACAGGAAATGCCTTGGCTTGTAAGAAACATTCATGCTGCTTATAAAATTGGACTACCCCTCTTTCACATCAAAACAAGCCAACAAATGACAGGGCCCCTGGTTCAGAGTTTAAGATACGCTCCAGAAGCATGAACAACACCCCATGTTTCTAAATTATTTTCTTTCTAGTAAATAAACCTCACAATTGCCTCTCTGAAACTGGGTTATCAGCCCCATTTAGTCTCAGTCTGGGGCGAAAATATCATTGCCATGCCACAGGATATAAGTATTTAACATGGAAGATTTGGCTTTTTCCCCCATTGTAGATGCACAGATTTCAGCCACAATAGCTGCAGGACTCAAAGCAGACCTTAAAAAAACCCAAAACAATCTGATTACAATCTTGCTGCTTCCTTACTCACCATGGAGCCTGGACCTGAGTCTGAGGCCTTTGCTAACTCAAACACTGGAGGGAAAAAACACTACTTTATAAGGAAGCACTTGGACTTGTAGCTACCACATGAGCAACCACCTCAAGCTCTAGAAGGCCACATGATATTCACAGAAGAGTGATCTGAGGCACCTACCAGGTTAGCAACTGTAAAAGAGCCCAGGCTATCTATTTCTGCTATAGGCACTATATGGGGCACCTGGCAAGTCATTTACCCTGCTTTCCCCACCTACAAAATAGAAACACTATGTCCCTTCCTAAGAAAGGTGGGATAACCTTGTTGAGAGAACACTTTGAGATCTTCACACTGAAGATAAAGTAGAAGGTCCAAGTACTATCTGCATTATGCTGACTATAAAGATCATGCTGGAACTGCAGTGGAGGGCAAAACAGAAGGAAATTAAAATTATACAATTTCAAGTTTAGAGACATGTCAGGACAAGAAGCACTCTGAAGAACCACAGTGAAAATCCTCAGGACCAATACCTCTTTCCCAGGCAGCAGCCCCAAAGTGGTAAATAGGAAGAACTCAGTTCCTGCAATCCTTGATACAAAGACAACCTCCTTCAAAGCCACAGGAGATAATGAGGTTGTTCACTTACTGAATGAACTGAAGTCCTTTCTCTATTTCTTGTTTTCTCTTCTGTCTCTCCATTATAGTCGCTGCAGAGGAAGAAAAAAAAAAACCAACACAAAATGAGTCATTATAGGTCTTGCTGGCAATTAAGCAGCACAGTATTTTGCGTGTGCCTGAATTTACTACTAACAAAATGTTCCAGACCAGATGCCCTGAACACTGACGTCCATGATTTATCCACACAGCAGACACAGGACAGCAAGCAGCTCACTACCAAGTATCTGCTTTTTCTCACATGCCACTGCCAGGATGCATGGGCAAAGAAGAATTACTTCAATTTGAACTCTATTTAGACTGCCAGTAAATAAAGCAATGGTAACCAACTGTAATCATGACTGCCTTCTAAGAAAGGAAAAAAAAATAATAAACATTTCCCCTGCACTGGCAGTCATTTCAGGAATTTGTGCTGGGACCCTCCCATGATAAGCAATTCTGATCACTGTTTATCTGGGACAGATTTAAACTGGTTTACCGCATGGCATACGGAACAAGTAATCTATGTAAGGTGTCCGGAGGCATATCACAGAGACACAAAGGCTTGCCATGGTCCACATAAGAGAACAGTGATGAATCTAAGCAATGGGAATTTCATGCTGAAAATCAGCAGGCAAGAGCAACGGAGACTTGGGAACGCTCCTTCAGAGAGGGGACAGGGCCCCATCCCGCAGTGTTTTAAACTGGGGTGAGCAGCGCCTGAGGAAGACTCAAGAGAGAGTTATCCCCACCTAATCAGGGACACAAATGGGCACAGTAACTTGTCCAGGTTTGACCAAATCCAGTCCGGGTCTCTGCGAGTGCAGAGAAGTAAGGAGTATGATGCAGCCATTTTGGAGTAACGTCCCTTTTCTCAACTAAAATGGGTTTGAATCACACCATTAGATATGTGAGCTTCATCCCCTGTGTTTTGGGAGCAAATCTTGGAATGGCTCCTCCCTGACCTCTCCCCAAGGTACACAGGTCTGCCACACAAGAAAATAATAAAGTAGGGTAGAAGGGATGGCACTCTGTGGCAAAATAGAGTTGCTGGCAACAGCAAATTTCCCAGCCTTGCCATCAACCAGCTGGGATCACAAACGATGCTCAGCATTTGAGGAATGGTAACTTGGGGACAAAGGCAGCAAGCACAGAAACACCGAGATGAGATGGAGCTAAAACACTGTGCCCTCCCAGCCTGGGATCACCTCTGAAGAGATTATGAGAAAAACAAAAGTCATTTCTCTAACTCTACACTACAACAGCTTGGAGAGCATTACCACCTGGCTCCATTTTACATTAAGACCATCCCTACCATTCTAAGGTATCTTATGGTATCTATGGCACATTCAGCCTGGCACAGGGTGAAGGGACCTTTAAGGTATGTGAAAATCAATCCTGACAACTCAGCAAGCCCTTATTGATTGTGCTCTGCGTCACGCAAAATGTAGAAGAATGAATACCTGCCCTTTACCAAGAAGGAGAGTTTGGGGAAGGGGGAAAGGCAGGAGCGAGAGAAAGACCAGGAAGAAGTGGTAGCAGAAGGAAGCAAGAGCTCGAAAGTGACACTGTGGTTTGTAAGTCATCAGACATTAAATTTGAGAGCAATCTGGTCCAAGCAGCAGGTAGAAGACTTTAAGCAGCTGCATTTGGAACAGGATGGGCAGCACAGCAAGAAAGGGAAAGCCAACAGACACGGTGAGTGATGATCACCATCTCTATAAAGGCTTTTAACAGAAGCAATGGAGAAGAGCAGGTAGACTTCAGTACAACACCAACAGAAGGCCTGGATGATTTATACATAACCTGGATAATGAGCAATCAGGAAGAAAGAAGGAAATTTAACAAGAAGACTGTGAGGTTAATATGATCACTAATGCTACAGGCAGACAGGCCTGAGGGGTAGAAAAAGAGACAGAATCCATTTATTTTACATTTCTCCTTGCATGAAATTCTGCAAAGACAGAAGAAGTAAGAGAGAACAGTCAAGCTGAAGAGGAGCAGTAGGAACCATTTCCTCACAGACAGCAGTGAAAGCCACAAAAGAGGACAGAGCAACCCTAGAGCACTGTAGGGGAGAACTGCGAGGGCCATCAGAGACAAGGGTGGGGAAAGAGCCACCACGGGAAATGACAAAAGATTAACTGGGGAGGAGGAGTTAAAAGGTCAAGGGGACCCTCACAAAGGCTGATGGGGGAAAGGACAGGAAGGAAGGAGGAATTTCTAGCTGTCTGGGCCCTGAGTGCACTAACAGGCTTTAAATGCCCCAAACAGCCTCACCTCAGAAGCCCACCCATGCACCCTCTGCCCATGGTCCAGGAGCTCCATTTAAGCTCAGGTCCAGGCATACTGCCTCATCTGAGCCATACTGTAGGTGCAGCTGTCCTCAGTTGTATCTCCTGGACCAACTTTGGACCTACACTGTAGGCAGCTTGTCTCCAGTCCTGTCTCTCTGGCACCATCTCCTACTGCTGGACTTGCTGGGTAGACCCTGGACCCAATTAACCATCTCATCTTCTCTGGGACTGTTGATGAGCCCCTGCTATCAGCATCTTGTTCTGCCTGCCCTGTTCAGGTATGGTGGGACTACACCCTAGTTAATGAGGGCACTGCTGGTGGCATCACCTTTGGCTCCTAGCTTGTCCTTCCTGGAGGAGCAGCCCTGCTCTTGCTGCTCGCTGACATGAGCCACACTGGAGAGAACAAAAGTCAGGGAAGTGAAGCGGCAGCCCACAGATCTGATGAAAAGGGAGATCGTTGGTGACTGTGGGGAGTGCAGTTGAACACTGGCTGGTCATTGCAAAGTCAATGGCTGCACTCCAAAAATGCTGTGGCACACCTTCACAATTGTGTATATCCACAAAACAGATTATCACCTTGAAAAGCTTCTGATACACACAGCCGACTTCAACTGCTGCTTCTGAGCTCAGCTCTTAGAACACTACTGCAAGGAGCAAAGAAGAGGTCAGTACCTGTTCTCATGGCTATCCTGACCCCTCTGCTAAAGCATCCTACACAGCAGCATGTGGGCATGTATTACAATGAGAACTGGTTACTGTTGCTTGCCCACAGAGAAGGGCATTCAAACATTACTGACGAAAAGCTGGAGTGGAGCCAAAGGACTACAGGGAAAGGCTCCAGAATGTCTCCTTCCTAGAGTTATCCAACTCCTCTTGCATCCTGGAGCTCCCCTTCTGTTTCTTCTCCTCTCACCACCATTGCCACCACATCCAACATGCATATCTCCACCCTTGCTTCATCTGAATGGCTGACCAACCTACTGCATCTCTGTAAGTCCCACAATACGCAGCTACAGTTTTGATCCTTGCTACAAAACCCTCATTAAAAAAACCCCTCTGTGCCCTGCACGCTGTTTAATCTCTGCAGTACTACCCTCATCTCCCACAGTGAACGTTCTCGAACCCAAGACTCTCCATTGCCTTCCTTAGACATAAACTGCAGGCCTGAACTCCCCTCCAGACTGTTGCTCCCTGATACTGCCCCACATTCCTCTCTCCTGGCAAGTGGGTGACCAGCTTCCTCTGCTAAAGCTCCGTCACGCCTTCACGCTTATGTCATGACTTTGCACATAAGACTCATCTCCTTATAGCAACACCCTCAAAATGCACACCACGTGCTGCTGCCCTAACAACTTCTTTCACATCTCTCGGGAACAACGACCCTTCCTGTTCGATCTGACTTCCCACCAGCACCCTCCTCCACGCATGGCAGACCTCTCCCCCGTCCTGCCTGCCCCATCGCTGCTGGAGGCTACCATTTGGACTCCTCTTTTTGCTCCTCACGGCTCCTCCCCTGCCACCTCCACGGCAAACTCAGGTCACTTCTGCCTCCCCTCGTCATCCCAGCCTCTTCACCGTGTCTCATTCGACCGTCAGACCAAGCCGCACACCCGTTACGCCAGCAAACCCAAGAAACAGCGAGCCACCCGTACATGCAACACTTCAGTTCCGCTGCACACCATACTACAGCCAATGCATAATTAATTTTAAGCACCGAGCCTGTCTAGCTTTTGTTTTCTCGGTCTTTTAAATATTTTTAGAAACACAGCGGAAAACATTTAATGAAGCAGTGTGCCTAAGCATCCTTCCCCCCCCCACCACCAAATTTGGCTGCCCAGACTTGTCTGCTCAAATCACCAGCAGAATTCGAATCCAGAGTATTTATATCCCCACTACAAAGCTCTTATCCTTTCAGTCCAGAGATGTTTATCCTCTCTGGTCCAGCATCTAAAGAGGACTTTATTCAGAGTTTGTCAATGAGTTACAAACTATTTGCCAGACAGAAATAAAATACTGCAGATAGGCAAAATGGTTTTCTTGCCCTCAGAAGGAAGCATGAGTCGGTAAACAGAGTGACTCAATCACAAACTGGGTAGATTCACTCTACGAGACAGTACGAGATGAACGGAAAGACTTGAATTTACCTTATCAAGGACCGGGTGTTATTCCCAACCCTGCCAGAGGTGAATTTGGGCAAAGTTTTTCATACTGTATTTCCAGGATGGCAATGAGTTCACACTTGATCGACTTCCAGGCTTTGGCTGTAACATTTCAGCCAGAAATAAGTGCACCGACATGCAAGTGGCAGGTTGTAGAGCTGAGACAGGAGCTCAGTCCCAGACTGTGAGCGCTCTGCTCCAGGCAAAAGGCTCCAGGATGCACTAGCCTGCAACATGGAGTCTTTCACTGGCTGCAGTTTGGCCACCTTGGTGGTGCAGCAGAACGTGTAAACTGGACTCACATCAAGCAGAAGACAAGCCACACAGCCCACTACAAACATGGGCTCCCACTCACTCCCGTGGCTGCTCTCTGCCATGCCTCACTCCCTGGGTTTGAACGCTTCTCACAGCCAACAGCTCTCAGGGTCCCCAGCACCATGCTGGGCCCACTGCGTCTGACGACTGCGTCCCTCCACATGCCGGCCACCCCAACGTACCTCCATGGCTGCCCTCCCACACCCTGGCACCCCGCTAGTCCCACTCTTGCCCTGCGGCACCATCGGGGCGGCTGGCATCAGGGTGCCACCAGCTTCACCCAGCAATACCTCCAGCAAACGCAGGGTGAAGCAGCAACGACCCCCTCGTCCCCAGCTGAAAATAAAAGCATCAACCAGATGTTTGCCCAGGAAGGGGATGGAGATAGCGGCCAAAGTCTCAAGAGACCACCCTGGCCCCCATCACCCCATTTTCCGCTCCCTCCAGCCTCGCACCCCACATGCAACACTGTTTCCTGCAGGCCACCCCGAACGAAACACCCCCATGTACTGTGGGCCACCCTTCCTCCTGCCCCAGCCCTCCGGGCCCTGCCCGAGGGGCACTACAGTGCGGCCCAGGGTGTGAGGAGGGGGCGGTGGGGTGACGCTGCCCGTCCCTCGGCCACTTGCTCTTGGTTTCGTGCCCGGCCAGCTCGCCCTCCCCTGCCTCGCTTTAAAAATTAAATCCCGGGGCCGGTTCCCACACGGGTGGAGCAGGAGCCTCCGCTCGCCTCCTCCCCCTCCTCTCCGCACTAGGCCGCCGATCCCCGGCCTTGCCTAGCGGCCGCCGCGGCCGGAAACGCCACCTCGGCCGGCCAGGGCGGAGAGGGTCCGGCGNCTGCGGGGAGGGGTTTCCCGCGGCAGGAGATATCCAGGCTTCCCCGGGAAAAGGAAAACAAACCAAAACATACTCTTCCTCCTTGCCCACCCCCCATCCGCTTAAATAAAAATAACACATCTCCAGGAGTCTGGGAGGCGACTTTAAAAAGAAAAAAAAAAAAAAAAAAGAAAATATAACCTCCCCTGCCACCCGGAAACTGTCTAAAGCATTAAAAAATTTGGGGGGAGGGGGGGGGAAGGAATAAAAAAATCCCACAGCCTTCTTATTTGATAAACTTTACAAGCCCCTACGGAAGGTGCATCTGAAAAGCTATTCCACAAGGGCTTCTCTGCTGCTTCATGGGGTTTATACCAAACAAGAGGGGGAAACGGCAGCCTAAATACGGATCTGAACACAGCTCTCAAACCTACAAACCACAAACAGGCACAAACGCAATTAATACTAAGTTTTTCATATAAACCCAGGGGCTTTCCCCTTAGCTATCCACTTTTAGACTACTACCACATTTTTTCCAAGGGGTGGGATTAGGATCTCTGACAATTATTTTTTTGCAAACCCCACATTTTTGGCGGAAGAGGGGGTTAGCTTCAAAATCTCGCCCATATTATTTTTCAGCACTTTTTTTTTTTTTTAATTTGCAATTACACAACGTTTCATCCGCGCAGTTACTATCTGAAACCTTTACTTTCTAATGAAGCAACATCCAGATTTTCTTGTTTCTCAAGTCCACCCCTTTCTACATACACAAACACACACCCATACAGAATTGGTTTAAGACAAAAATAATCCCCCCAAAATAATAATAAAGGACTCACCTCTCCTTGGGTTTTCCCCCCCACACTATGCATAAACTTTCCTTGATAAATGGTATTGTATTACTAGAGATATTATTAATGTATTATTACTAGAAGTAATAATAACAGTAAGTGCTATTTAATTACAGAAGGCAGCATTCTGCTTCTGGATCGGCTGCCCCTGCAGCTTCCTCCATGTGCCTCCTGATCTCTTTACTTTCATTTCCAGGTCTCGCTCGCTCGCTCGCTCTCAGCTGCACCAGCAAGAGAAAATGCCTCCCCGCATATCCTCTGGGCCCTAGAGGCTACCGCTTTCCATTACAAAAATGCACAGATCTTTCCCTCGTGGTTGGTTTTGAGATTCTTTGAGGTGAATTAGGCTTAAAAAAAATAATAATAATAAAAAATGAAAGCGCTTAAGCAGTCGAGGCTCCGTTCTTATTTTAACGCAACGTTTTTCTTCTTCCTGGTTGTCTTTGCTGACACACAAAATATACCCCAAAAGAAAGGAAAGCTGCCTCTGCAGAGCAATTGCATGCATGCGAAGCGCAGCAATGGACTGAATTACGAGACACCCCCCCCATAGGATTATCACACACGTGAAGCAGCGACCCTTTGCCCACCCCTATACGTTTGCTGGAAGGGGGCCAGAGCCATTGCTTATGCCAGAGCAATTATCTATTCCAGCCAGACCTTACTTACTCCAGCCCGCACTGCTGAGAGGGTTCCCTGTAAATAAGACCTTCTGAAAACATAAACCTTTGGGTGGAAAGGAATACGCAGTGTGTGTATATATAACTTATTATATACTGTTGTGTATTATACAAGATACATGTATGATATATAATGTATATGTCTATGCATATATATTTTTATATTTATGTATACACATATGAGTTTAGGCACTCTTTTGGAACCAGATTTTTGGCTTGTTTTCATGCCAAATCCCTCAATATTTCCAGAAAGCGGGCTGAATCTCCACAGCAGCCCATGCCGGCAGAGCCCCAGGAACGAAGTTGCCGGTGGGAAGCAGGGGCCCAGCGGCACCTGTTATTCTGTCGTGGGAAACGGTTGTGAAGACAAAGATATCTTAGACAGGGGTTCATCCATCCCTGCCCAGCTGCAATACCATTAACTTCAAATAACCCTCTGAAATGAGTTTTATGCTCGGCTCCCAGTCCAGCCTCCCTGGTAGGATAGGTTTTCCTCTCCCTAAAGGATTCTGTCTACCGTCAGAGCATCATTTCCAGACTGACACTGGTTTAAATTATCACCTCTTTTCCAATGTAATCAGTGACATGTTTACTCCTCAGTGTCTCGCTTCTCCATTTACAGTGACCCAAAAGAGTGTCACTGTGCTTTGCAGCTAAGCAACTCCGACGAGTCAGAGGCAGGTAGAAGGCATCATTGAAAGTGTACTGAGCTTGTTTAATATTTAAAACACGTTACTCAGAAAAGAGAATACTTTATTATATTGAGTAGGATTGGCTTCTGGCAGCTCTGTCAACACAATAAACTGATAATTTATGAAATATAGGCTGTGAATTGTATAACGTACCATATGACACTGGAGAACGCTGCCTTACGCTCTTCAAAATATTTAATGACAATGCACTATTTTTTACATATTCATTATGATCCAAAGACTGCTGTTATTCATGGACAAGACAATGTTTATTTTTATTATCTCTTCAGCAGATTTGTTATCTCTTATTTTTAGGCAATGACACTGTGACAATGAGTAGAATCTAACCAAGCTGGGCCTCTGCTGTAGAAGCTGCTGGGCAAAATGTACATTAAGTGACAATCCCTGTTGAGGGGTAGCTTTGGGCAGAAGAAAGGTGGAGCAGGGCTGGTAGAGGGGGAAGTAAACACCGGGAGACCTGACATGCCAGATCACATTAGGAGGGCAGCGTGATGGAGCCATTAAGCATCAAATGAGTCACAGAGCCCAGGATGCCTCCAACCCTGCAGCAGCTCTGAAAGGCAAGTCATCACAGCTGGATGAGAAGAAGAGGGCTTAGGAGGAGCTGAGGAGAAAGAGGAACAAAACCAAAATCTCCACACAATCGAGAGTTATACTGGAATAAGCACTATTTTTTAATTCAAGAATATTCATTTTCAAGACTGCCTTTCCCAATTGAATGTCATGTTATACTTCCCTCCAGCCCAATTTCCTTTGCCTGTTAGACTGAGAGGTGTCCTGCAAGGCCATGATCCAGCACGTACTGCTCCTCTCATGAAATAACGTCTTTCCTTAGTGGTTAACATGAAGATTTTCACAATTTGCAAGCATGGTTGTCGAGGTCTCCTGTGCAGGTAGTCAGCAGAGTCAAAACGCCGCCAATCCCTGCTACAAACTAGTTACAGTGTCGTAAAAATTACTTTGATTTGTAAAGCTATTCTTTTAGGCAGAATGAATCTAAGGATCTATGCTATAATGGCACAGTACACCTTCATTCCAATACAGATGCATCCACAGTTAAAGACTTTATTCTTGCCCCTCTGGCCCAGGTAATTAGCCAATATTTGGGAGAACAACAGAGAAGGCAATCAGACGTATTTGATATGATCCTGTTTATTGCTAAAGATCGTGAGGAAATAATAACAAGTGTCAAATTCCTTGCATATATTTTCCAAGTTCAAGCTCCTTCTCGAGATCACACTAATTTATTCCCTCATCTGCTCTATGTTTTCTGGCAGCTTTATGCTTCTCACATACAACCGTAATCTAGTCAGTGCCTCGGCTTCTTAATTTTCTTCAGTTGCAAAAGAAGCTTCTCTTACGATTTGAGTTAGCTTTTGCTCAAGTTTTCTACCTGGTTGCTGTACCAGTTTATGGCTTTTATTCTTTCAGCTGTCATGCTCCATAAAGAAACTTAATTGCTTTTTGTACTCCTCCAGAACAAAGAAGGTCTACCATGCCCTTCAACCTCAACGCAGTCTCCCAGGTCACCCAGCATTGCCAATTACTGACATTGTTTTCTTGGGTCCATATAAGCATTTGATATTGTTTCTTAAAACCACAGTTGGGAGAATTGTGAGAGAATGAAAAATGCCTCTTACAATGTTTTGGGACCAAATTGCAGAATAAAACCAGCCTATCACCCACCTCACTGCTGAGCTCACCAGGTATCTGCAGCTGCCACCTGAAATGGTAGCTATGTCAGTGCCTGAACATCACAACTCGGAGAGAAGGGATGGGGTTAAGAGGACCTGTGCAAACACGCTGCAGTAGCAAGCAAGTTTACGCACAGCTCACCTTGTCCCATCAGATGTACTTCTATTTCTATACTCAAAACGTCACACACAATGTACACACGAAGCCGTCAAGCAAACCGATGCTTTTTGCATCCTGAAGTAGGAATGACCGGCACTCCCGGATGAAACACTTTCCTTAGCAGAAAGGTTTGACAGTAACAAATACACAGATGAGATCTGCAGAGGCATTATCTAAAGCAGGGTTCACAGAAGGCGGCATTCGTGTCTCATCTGTGGGTATCCGGGAGGCCTGCAGAGCGACTCGCAGCTCCTGCGGCCACATCCCCCCTGAAGGCCCGCCGTGAGGGGGGCTCGGGCGCACACCGCAGACCCGCTCGGCCCTCTGGCACCGGTGGCACGCCTGCCGCGCCGCGGAGCCCGCGCTCCGGAGAGGCAGGAGC
>WAAD01031023.1:113740-162525 GCA_013389945.1 Fregata magnificens
GGCGCGGCCGGCGCCCGGCAGCTCCCTCGGGGCGGGGGAGAGAGGAGCCCTCCGCCGTCGTTGGGGGAGAGCCGCGCTGGGAGGCTGGCGGGGGCTGGCTGGAGGGTAACCTTGGGCGGTCACCCAGCGCTCCCGGGAGACGGATGCGGGGCCCTCCGTTGCCGGTAGAGCAGGGCAGGCTCCTCCTCAGGACAGCACAGCAGGTAGCCGGTGTGTTGTCTGTTGGTGTGGACAAAGTGTTGTGATTAAAGCATTTGGCTGAACTAACTTTTTTTGACCGTCGGGAAGCGGCTTCATACAGTCTTTAAGCAACGAGGAAACCTCTCTTCAGGCATTTCCAGATCTTGGGTTTATTTGCCAAACACGCTAACTCTTCAATTTTTTTTTTTTTTTTTTTTTGTTAAAGCTTTCCCTGCAGAAGAACTAGCAGTGAGGAGACCTCTGGTAGGTTGACAGTTGAGTGTGGCTGATATGTTTGCAATAAAGCATGCTTCAGGATGTGATGATGAAGTTGTATGTTGAAATTAGGAAGTAGCCTGTGTATAAGGTGAGGAAAGTAAAATGGGGTTTAAGGGAAAGGGAAGCAAAGGGAGTGAGTACACCTGTAGAGTATAGAAGGGCTTCACAGTAGAAGAGAACTCTTTTTAAACAGTAGGGTCATGAGGTATTTAAAAGTAAAGTTAATAATTGAACTAGGTGAACAGACTAACTTCTTTGGATCCTAACTTTTCTTCCTGTCTGGTAAAGCCTTCATGGGTTGGAGGATGTCCTCTCTTTCTTCCTTCTCAGTGTAGGATTGGCAGAGGTTGGGAATGTCCATTGGTCTGGTGTCTGTGTGGCCTGGTAGGGGTGGAGTAAGTTATGTGAGTATCTTTCTACTGGCAGCACCTACCTGAGAGGACAGTCATCCTAGAAAAGTGATGTTGATCAACCTTGGGGATGTTTTTTTTCCCCCCTGTGTCCAAAAGCAATACTAAAGTTAATGAAAGCTGAAGAGAAGACGTACTCTGGGGAAGCTGAAGGCAAATACTTCACAGCTAGGTATCAGGAGGAAAGGATGTATGTACAACTTTTGTTTAGGGGGTGTTTTAAAATGAGCACTGTTGAGCTCAAAGAGCTGCAAGAGTGTAGGGCCACTTCTAAGCTGGACAAGAATGGAAAGGAACCAGTTTTCTGTTGTAGGAATGAACCTTCGTCTCTTCTGACAGCAGAAGTCTGTTTTATAAGTATGTTGCTTCTAAGCACTAGTTGTGTGTAGTCTTTTATCCCTGCGGAGGTGCTGGGATAAGAAACATGCTCCGTTTATCCTGCTGAATGAATGGAGGCCAGTTACTTCACGCAGTGTTTGATACTTGTTAAATAAAGGTATGCATGTGCTACTAGGCATGGCTAGTTTCAAACTTGTGCCTCAAGGCAAAATGTTCACTAATCCATTGTTGGTGTGAGATCATCCTGTTTAATGTGTGTGATAAATCTGTGTGGCACATCCGAAAGGAAAGAGAACCCACAAACCTGCAAGGGAGTTTTGTGTGCAACACACATGATGTTTTCAGCAACTCGGTGGTTCTAGAACTGTGCTGACAAGGGCGCTACTGGGGCAGAAACAGTTGTGTTCATTCTAGCTTGCTTTGGAGAACAGGGGAAATGTGCAGTGTGTATAATTGAAGAATGGGGTTTGCAGAGAGAGAAATGTTATGTTTTAATTGTAAAAGCGTTGCGCAAAGAGTTATGTCTGAATGTGGCCTTAATCCATAGTTTTAGCTACTGGTTATTTATGAAGTGTAACAACTCCATCAAAACCCAAGTCTTGTCAGTACTGGAAGAATCAACACCATCTGACTGGTTGGCTTTCGAATATTAATCTAGCCTAGCTGTCGTAAGTGAGCTATGGGGAAAACACTAGTGACACTGAAAACTCTGATATCTCAGGAACAAAAAGCACATTAATGTTCAAATAAATATGTTTATTCACACAGATTATATATTGTAGTTTGCCTTTTTTATGTTGACAATTCCTTTTAATTGACAGCTCTTAACATTTGGAAAAGCAGAAAAATGGCATCAGAAGACATCACTAAGCTTGCGGAGTCACTTGCCAAAACCAAAGTGGGTGGTGGACAGCTGAGCTTCAAAGGCCAGAGCCTTAAACTCAATACAGCTGAAGATGGTAAGAGGAAATACCCTTGTGTTTGGGAAGTGTCTCTCTGAAATTCTAAAGTCTTGTGGTAAACCTGCTAATCCTGCATGGACAAGTTGTCATAATATTAGCTGTGATGTGAGGGTCATTCAGCTACAGCTGCTTCTGATAGAGACGTTTCCTTCCTTTCTTGTACCCGGCTTTGACCTGGTGCCCTGGCAGTGCTACAGCTGGTGGAATTGGGGTTTGGCTCCCTGGTGTGTAATTCTTGTTTTCTTGGTGTTCTCTCCAAGTGCTTTTGACAGCCACTGTGCATTAGAAGACAGTGCTCCTTTTAAAAACAGTAAGCAAGTGGATGACAGCTCTTGGAACAAGTAGATGCTTCAAAGACCTGCACAGAGTAATGGGCTGATATGTTAGTCTGCTGCGATAGTCCAGTTTCTTCCCAAATTCTGACCAATTTGTTAGACTCTTGGTTTTTTTTTCCTGGACTCTCTCTCTTGCTGGTATATGTGTGTTTCCCAATTAAAAATGTCTTGCTGCTAATGTAGTAAATATCTGGAGAATATATATATTCTTAGATTAACATTTCTGCCACACCAAGGAACAGCATGTTCTTCAGGGAGGTTATTTGCTATAGTGTGTAACTTTTTTACTGATTCCAAAGGCGCTTTCTTATATGCCGTTTTAGTAGTGCAAAGCCACTGAACTATGGGGAAAGGCTTTGGAGCTTGGGAATGATAACAAGTGCCCGTTGACAGGAGAGAGTCTGCAGCCTGCTCCTGGGTCTTACCTAGGATTACTCAAGTTAAATTGTTCCATCCTGACATGTTTGCTAAACAGGCATCTACTTTTGCCGGTCAGTGGGAACTTATTCCTGTTGATGTGGCACCAATTCCCATCAACTTTTAGCTTAGTTGTTGCATCTTTGTAGGCACATGCACTCTAGCTCCTAAACCATGTGCTGAATGGCAGAGGAATCTTACTTAGGAAGTAAGGAAACTTACTTTTGCAAATAGGAGGATGGCTGTCAGAGAATAGAACTAGAAATAAATTATGAAAAGACAGGGTGGGGAGTGGACAATATTCTCTCTAGTGACCTGATACTTTAGCTCTGTTCCCATTGCTGTTTCAGGATTCTTTCAGATAATGTTGTTCAGCTGTTTTTGATAAGGGTAGAGTTGAGCAAGTATTGCTGCATCAGAGTGTTACTGTGGTACCTAAGATGATAGTTAAAAGGCCAACTAGACTATCTGCTTTTTGCAGCTGAAGAAGTGATCAAGCAAATTGAGGAATTTGATGGCCTGGAAGCATTGCGCCTGGAAGGCAACACAGTGGGTGTGGAGGCAGCAAAGGTCATTGCCAAAGCCTTGGAGAAGAAATCGGAGCTCAAGGTGAGATCCTCAAGTGGGTGGTGGTGAAGGGGAAGAAGTAATGTAGAAATACTGAAGGCCTATATATGCTCTTCCGGCAGTAGCCTGCCTTGAGTTAGCCCCAAAGCGTGCTTGGTGGTTCTTCCAGTAGGAACAACAACCATATGAAAATATGGCAGAACTTGGGGACTTTGGGATAATGGGAACACTTTCTGCATTCCTGACTGTTCCTGTTCAGAAGGCTTCCAACCTTAAAGCTGAGAAGCTGTGCAAGGAAGAGCCTCTCTGCAGAGGCAGCATCTGTTAACAAAGAACTGCGGCAACAAAACCTAAGTTCTAATGGAAAAGCTGGGTCATATCTGGAGAATGATGAGATCTTCTGAAGAATGAGTCTTCAGAGAATGCCTTAATAGGGATGAAATAATGGAGGAAATGCACCAGGAGGGTTTTCTGTGTCCAAGCTATGTTTTGCTACTACTGTTCTAGCCTAATGTTAGGAGGACGCTGTGCTGCTAGAGGCACTGTCCTTTGCAGGAGAGGAGTAAGAAACATTGATTCACGTTAATTACCCAAGTGTGGCTTTTCAAGTAAGTTCAGATTGTTGAGCTCCATACCTTAGTAAAATCTGCGTTCCTAATGTATCCTTCAGTTTCCTGCTGCTTTTTCCTGTGGTAATTTTCTCAGTGGAAAAGAATTCCAGCTTGAATGCAAGCAAGAATTCTTGTATAGTGTTATTTACAATGTGCATTTCAGTGGCTTTATGTCCTTGCAAGTGAAGTAATTGTAACGTTAGTTCTTGTAGCTCTTTAGTACAGTCAAATGACAAGCCCAAGGGAAGGCAGACAGTATTAAGCTGTCCCCAGTGATGTAATGCAGCTTGTATGTGTAAAACTCTGTACAACTGTGTTGTCCTAAATATTTTTAATGGTTTCTATCTGTATGTTTCTTATTTTAGAGATGTCATTGGAGTGACATGTTCACAGGGAGACTAAGGTCTGAGATCCCTCCTGCTTTGGTAAGTAAAAACTGGATCAGAGACTTCTGACTAATGTAACTTCTTTTCTCACCTGTTGTGCTTTTTGTGGGAGTATGTTTTTTAGCACAGCTGATCTTTCTCTACGCTGTTAACACTAAGTGTCTCAGAATAGGTAAGTGATTCTTTTTTGCTCCTTCTGTATGATGTGGAGAAGAGTTGATAAAAGGCCAAAAGCAAGTGCATGCTAGTGAAGAAGCTTGTCACTGGGGAAAACATCCTTGTGATCCGATTGATGGAATGGGAACTAAGCTTTCTAAATAAAAGCATATGGCTATATCTTCCAAGAACATTGCAGAGCTCTCCGCCTCCTTGAGTCTTGTGAATCAAGAACATGATAAACTCAACAGAACGAAACCAATATTTCTTTTAGCAGTGTAGAGGGGGAAACTCAATTTGAAAAATGTGTATTTGACCTAAAGGGATGGGATAACTTCTTGGTAGCTACCTTATGGTTATCTTTAGCTTAATGTGCACAACTTTTCTCTGGCTTTAGCTGCAAAGTTCTATTTCCCCATGCAGCTTTGCCAACTGTCTTCAAAGTGGAAATTTTTTGCAGCATCACTGTCATACCTAGCTGCTGCAGTGATGCTGTCACTAAAAGTCAATCCACTCCCTCCCACCCACTGCCATCTGTTTCCTTACAGATCTCTTTGGGGGATGCACTCATCACTGCTGGAGCCCAGCTGGTGGAGCTGGACCTGAGTGATAATGCCTTTGGGCCAGACGGTGTGCGTGGCTTTGAGGCACTGCTGAAGAGCCCTGCATGCTACACCCTACAGGAACTCAAGCTCAATAACTGTGGCATGGGCATTGGTGGTGGCAAGGTAAGGGTTGCCGCCTTTTTGGGAATGAGGTCAGAGCCAGGACTTGGCTTCAGACTGCCTTACACAGAATCACAGAATGGTTGAGGTTGGAAGGGATCTTTGGTGATTGTCTAGTTCAACTCCCCTGCTCAAGGTAACTAAACCAGGTTGCTTAGGGCTGTGTCTAGTCAGGTTTTGAATATCTCAAAGGATGGAGACTTCACAGGCTCTCTGGATAGTCTATCCCAGTGTTTAACAACGCTCACAGTAAAAAAGGGGGTTTTGTGTTTAAATGGAATTTTCTCTGCATCGGTTTGTGTACATTTGTGTGTGGCTCTGCCTTCTTTACACCACCTTCTCCCCCCATCCTGTTATTCTGGCTGTTCTTACACATGGATAAGATCTCCCCCAGAGCCTTCTCTTCTCCAGCCTTAATAATCCCAGCTCTCAGCACTCTCCCAGTGTGTAAAATTCTCCAATTCCTTAATCATCCTTGGGACCCTTTGCTGGACTCAACCCAGTATGTCCATGTAGGAGCCTGGAACTGGACACAGTACTCAGGTGCATTTCACAGGGCTGAGTAGAAGAGAAGGATCACTTCTCTTGACCTTTGAAGCATCACGCTTGAAAATATTGAAAAAACGCTTTTCCTAAGGGAGCCCAGTAGACTTTCTTTGCTGCAAGTGTGTATCGCTAGCTCATAGTCAACTTCTCCCATGCTAGGACCCCCTGGTTCTTTCCTGCCAAGCTATTTTGCCCCCAGTTGACCCCCAGCTTATGCTGGTACATGGGGTTATTCCTCCCCATTTGCAGGACTTTGCATTTCCCTTTAAACTGAATGAGATTCTTGTTGGCCCATTTCTCCAGCCTCAAGACCCCTTTCCTCTATATGTTTTCATGGATAAATTTCTGAAGTATGAAAAGTTCATCTGTTTTTCCAGGATAGGGAAACAGTTCTATCCTAAACATTAGAGCCACGTCAAGAGAGCTAGTAGCCTTGGATTTGAGAAAACAGTATTACCAAGCCTAGCACTGAAGGGATGCCTGTTGGATGAAACAGAAAACTGGGACTAACTCGTTATCACTAAGACCCTATATGTTTGCCTGTTTAAGAATCAAATGTTCTTAATGAGGTCAATGTGTTCTAGTGTTGGAAAATTATCACTTCTTGCCTAAGACTGTAGTGTGCAAGTGTTGTATTGTATACCCTACCATAGAAGCAGGTACATTTCAGTGGTGACCGAAGTATTTCTTCAGCTGGATAAACAAACACATTTAGGTTCCTTCAGAATGAGATGCTGAGGTAGTATAAACTGCTCATTTTATCTTTAGATACTGGCAGCTGCTCTGAAAGAATGTCACAGGAAATCAAGTGCCCAGGGCAAGCCTCTTGCTTTGAAAATATTTGTGGCTGGCAGAAACCGTCTGGAGAATGATGGTGCCACTGCCCTGGCTGAAGCCTTTGGGGTAAGTACCAAACCAGAGCTTTTTGACAGCAAATTGGAGCAAGGTGTGCTTAAGTGCTAATGTTAAAGATAATGCACATGGAGCTTGCTTCAGCTTGGAGGCAGCAGCTGGTTGTTGGTTCACTAAAGTTGTGATGTTGTTTGCTGCTGAAACTGGAGTCTTCAACAAGTGCAATTAGAATTGATGACTGAATGTTTCTGTGACCTAAGTTTCCAAACACATAACTAGTGGCTGTGTAAAGTAGTTACTTGAGGGAGAAATAGGTATCTCCCAAGTAATTTAATAGTAGACCTATTCCTTCTCCTCGCTCTGTGCTAATGGAGGTTATCTGGCACTGGGGTAGATGTACCAGCTGACCTCTTGAGTGCTTCTTTGCCTAGTTGTTCAATCATCTGGCAAAAGCAACATAGTGTTTTCACTAGGATCATCCTGTGAGGGCTCTAAATGCTGCCTAGCTTTCTCTAGCTGTCACTGGCCAACTTGGACTTTTGTTGGAGGAAGAGAATTCATTGTGGTTGGGGCCACCTAATTCCCTTTTCTTTCCTCCATTGCTGCTGAAAGTGGCTTCTGAATTATAATGCATATTATCAGGTATATTAACAATGATATTGCAGGTTATAGGTGGTTCTTTTTGTAAAGAGCTGTCGATGTGATTTTGACTGATCAGTAATCATGGCAAAAATAAGACTTCTTAAATACTTGAGAGGCACACAACAAAGTGATTCATGAGGAATTCAGACTGAATGGCACTACCAAAATGGGATTCATTACTGTGTTTTGTGACATGCTGTTTAGTTCATAAACAGTGTTCATACTAATTTTCTTACAGCTTTGCTTCTGCAGTCAGGGCAAAATGTAGATCTTAATTAGAAAAATGCCGTATCCAGTGATGTTGCTTGGTCTGTTTCAGTGTTGTGGAACCACAGGTGAAAACTCTTGTTTTAAGGTATCTAGAGCAGGCATGCCAGGTGGATGCTACTTGTGACTCTTAGAATCAGGGCTTTGTGTTAATCTGACACTTGCCATGAGCCTGCAATTTCACTTAGATTTGTGACATAATTGCTGGTAAATAATTCTATGTAGAAGAACTAATGGAGTTTTGAGTTGGAAGAAAACAATTTTAAGCAAATCCTAAAGAGTGGAGCACTATACTCTTGAGTTCAAGTATGTCTCCTACCAGCTTTTTTCATCTGCATCTTTTCCCAGATCATTGGGACTCTAGAAGAGGTCCATATGCCACAGAATGGAATTAACCATCCTGGCATCACGGCACTGGCCCAGGCCTTTGCTATCAACCCACTGCTTAAGGTTATAAACTTGAATGACAACACCTTCACAGAGAAAGGAGCTGTGGCCATGGCAGAGGTGAGTCGTTCTAAGCAGTTGCTTTGGGTTTGTCTTCTGCCTCCCATTGTCCTCAAATGTAATTATCATTAGCACCTCTGGGTTGGTGGAGCCACATGCCATGCTGCAGTGGGAAAGATGACCTTCCAGGAGTGATAGGACATTCATTTACTTGCATGTCTGTACTTTCAAATTTGTGCTGTCTTGCAGACTCTGAAGGCGCTTCGGCAGATTGAAGTGATCAACTTTGGAGACTGCCTGGTGCGTTCAAAGGGTGCTGTCGCTATTGCTGATGCTGTTAAAGAAGGGCTTCATAAATTAAAGGTATTGTCTTCTTGCTGTTCAGCTTTGAATCTCTTTCGAAAATGCCTAGTTTCCCATTTCCTGTTCTTCTGCCCATTCTCCTACCACTACTGATTATTTTAAAGAGGGAATCACTTCAGTACAGGCTGTGTGCTCACAACTCGAAAGCAATAAGCTGTATTGTAGATCAGTGGCATCGCCACATCCAGCTAAGGCTATTCTACATGGAGGTGTACCAGTGATCTGTTTAGGCTCCGCTTGATGTTTTTGAAGCTGTTGCTTCAACTCAGCAAGTGCTATCCAAGACATTTGATAATGGAAGTATCTGCTTTTAGAACCTCTCAGAGGGTCGTGAACAGGGACTAAGACGTTCCTCTTCATGAACAGCTTGTAATCTCTTCAGCATATCAGAGTTCATACAGTTAATGCTTTTTCGTTGTTAGGGCTTGTATCAAAGGTCCAAATATTTTTAGGTTTTTGGCAATAACACAGCCTCCTACATCAGTATTTGCACAGGACTTGCATTTGACAACATTCTAGACAGGCCTAAGTCCAGTCAGTAATGTAAGTAAACTAGGATCTCTAGAAATACCTGCCATGGGTCACAACTGCACTGGGACAGATGCTGAACACAATTCCTTATCCTGGAAGCTTACAGTCCAAGACAGAAATTCAGCTGAGTACTATTATTTATTTACATATATGAAACTGGTACAGAAGGAAGTAGGTATTTTGTGGTGTGAGATCCCTTGCTCAGGCTTCTGCTGGTTCCACTGGAACCTATGTCTGAATCTCCCAGGAAAACTTAAGTGAGGATTCTAATGGGGTTATTGAGAAGAACAGCCAGAAGTTAAATCCTTTTTTCTAGAGCAGAAGTGGTTAAGGGAGGGTAGCATGAAGCAATTGTAGCTTATTCATTCTGTTCAAGGACTGCTTCCCTTTTGATGTTAATATTAAATCTCTTCTCAGGAAAAGATTGATTGAGCACAGTGTGGAATGGTGGGGGGTGGTGCCTGGCTGTTGAATAACTTTACTCTTACTAGTCTGTCTGCACTGTTTCTCTGCTGGCTGTGTTTATCAGAAGTAGTACCACTCATAGTTTGTCTTTTGAAGGCCTTAACTTGCAATGTAAGTGTTCAAAAGCAAATGTGCAGTCCACTCAGTATAGTAGCTACCCTTCTTCAGTAAGACTTACTGGTATGTGAATTCTGGAATGTTCTTGTGACCCTTGAATAAGTGAAGATCTCCAGCCAGCTGATTGCTAAGGACTGAAGTGTCTGCTACCTTTTAGGTGAGCAGTCAGAATAGTCTGTTCTCTGTGGCTATTCTAGTAAAGTAGTTACCTTCAGTAATGCTGCTCTTAACAATAGTATGTTTCAAAACGCCCCTTTTAGGTATGTGAAGTAGGAGTATGTGTCAGGTTTTATTTCCAATTAAAAATACTTTGTTTTTGCTAAGAGCCTCTTCAAATGAGATTCTTTCCAGAACATTTCTGAGCACATGAAGCTTATGGAGATGATAGATGTTAATAGGAATTCTGCAAACAAATGTTTGTCTGCTTCTTAGGAACTCAATTTGTCCTTCTGTGAGATCAAACGAGATGCTGCTCTGACTGTTGCTGAAGCTATTGAAGATAAGGCAGAGTTGGAGAAGTTGGATCTCAATGGTATGTAAGTTTACTAGATCAAAGTATGTCTAGTCTGATCCTAACTAGAAACCACTAGGAAGAATGTTGACAGTATCACAGTATCATATATTCTAGTCTTGCAGTTGTCAGCGTTTAAAAAAATGGTACTCTGAGAGTAGCTGAACTTGAATGACCTCAGGACAGGAAGCAGTTATATCCTGAAAGTTTTCTTAAGCCATGAACTCAGTTAATTGTTAAAGTTAAGCAGTTTTTGTATATCTCGTAAGGTGGAAAGATTAAACTGATACCTATACCTGCTTTCAGTAAAACTTTTTTAATCATTCATTGTGATCTCAGATGTTTCATACCTGCAAACAAAAATATCTGTGCACATCTCTGCAGAAGAGTGGGAGAACTTTGACCTGTGTTGGCTTTTGCTGCTCATACCTTGGGTCACTGCATTTCAGTGGTACTGTGCTGTGTGTCCTTGTTTTAGAATTGCTGACAACAAGAGCTGTTTATAGAACCAGCAGAAAGTCTCTCAAAGACACTCTGAAAAATTAGGGGGTTTGTTTGTCTCCAACCATTGTGTAATGCTGCTGAAATTTGTTTAACAACTGTTTGATTCTGATAACTGAAGGCTGTGTTGCTGCCTCTAAGGTGTTGTGTAGAAATGACTGATAACTGCAATTTGCGAAATAAGAGATAGACAAGAATCTATAGTGAAATCCTCAAGAATAAACTTGTGTGCATCTGTTAAGTCTACTCCCTTTCCCCTATCAACCTAGGTAACTGTCTGGGAGAAGAGGGATGTGAGCAACTCCAGGAGATCCTTGAAGGCTTCAATATGGCAGCTGTGCTGGGATCTTTGAGGTAGGCAGGGTACCAGAGTTTAAATCAGAAATTTTCTGACAATTTTCATCAACACTTTCATTCACCTATCTGTTTTAAAATAAGAACTGTAACGTTGCAGATGGATGTTGATTTCAGTGTGCAGTGTGGAGCACCATTAGGGGATTCTATAAGCAGGATAAGCTTTGTGTCTTGTTTTCATCGATGGACTTACCTTAGTCTTAGTTATTGGTTGCATTCCTTGCTCTTTGCTTGCTGTTGCCAACTGGGTGACTGAAGCCTGAGTGTCCTCTTAATCTGTTGTAGATGGAGATGTACTCTTGCAGTAAGACTTGAGGGGAGGCTGCTTTTTTGTTCTTGAAAAAACGTTTTGAGTTCCAGTGTACAGGAATTGCAAGTGTGTAATTAATGTAACATATAACTCTCAAACCTTAGTGATGATGAAGGGGAGGAGGAGGATGATGAAGAGGAGGAGGAAGATGAAGATGAAGAGGAGGAGGAAGAGGAGGAGGAAGAACAGCAACAGCTGAAGGAGAGAGGACAGGGAGAACAGGAGTCACTGACTCCTAAGAAGATAATTGATTCACAGGTAAGCTTACTTCCAGATGCATTCCTGTTTCCTCAGCTGGAGAAGAGTAAAGGAGGAAATGACATCTGGAGTGAGTCTGAACTTGGAGTGCTGGCAGGTGTTCACATTCCTATGTGGGCTGACACTGTAGTAACAGGGAGATAACATGCAGGAAATAAAGAAAATGGAGGACTTGGAAACATGTTTTGTTAAAGTGTGCATGTACACACATGCATGGAGGGAAAGGCTGAATAGTGGTTGTAACAAACGGGTAGAAAAAGTCTTCCCATGTCCAGAAGATGGTGGGAACCTTGTATGTGCAATGCCATGCAGCTGTGCTAGCGTATTCTGGCTATTCCAACTCTGGGCTTATTCCAGTCTCAAATAGTTTTCAAACAGAACAAATCCTGACCTGATGTACCTGTGTCCTGACCTGTCCTATGTGCCTTTGCTGCTGAACCAATTTATTTACTTCCAAGAGAAAACTTGAGATGGATTCTGCCTGTTTCAGGGTTCAACTCCAGTGCCATCTCCTCCTGTGGATGTTGCCACGTTCCTTGCTTTCCCATCACCAGAGAAGCTGCTGCGACTAGGACCAAAGTGCTCCATGCTGATAGCTCAGCAGGTAGGCGAGCTGGTGGTCTTCTGTGCTTGATTCTCTCTCAGAATCATTTAATCCCCAGAGTTGATAACTTTCTCTCTTGAGACCTAGATTTCCATCTTCTCCCCAGTGATCCCAAGGAACCTTATGGAAGCAGACGATGCAGTTAATGCTTATGAGCACCAGAGCTTCTACATAGAGTAACTTTGTTTCGCAGTGTTGCTTATGCCTTGTGAAATGACAGAGGCAAAACCAATGTCAGTCAGCTGAAGGCTGTAATTCTTGTCACAGCCCTAGCAGAGACCCATCTTCTGTAGCTGGTGAGCAGTGATCTGAATGGCCCCTGATATTTTTTTTCCCCCTTGTCTTTCAGACAGATACATCCGATGTAGAGAAAGTAGTTACAACTCTCCTAAGGATATCCTCGGTCTTCAAAGATGAAGCCCCAGTGAAAACAGCAGTGCATGAAACAACAGGTGCCTAGGCCTTTACTTCATGGTGTGACCTGCTTCAGTGTCAAGGACACCAGTGCAATGCAGAGGAAGGCCCCTGTGGGCCAGGCCATTGGACTGTTTTGTCCCTGGCAGCAGGAAACCCCAGATAACAAAGTACCAAGCTGTGTCATGCTGTTGTGTAGAGTGAAAGTAGAGATTCATTCTGAACTTAGCATATCTTGTGCTTCCAGGATATTGGTCCTGAGGGAGCCCAGAAAACAGTTGAACAAGGTTTCTCATTGTGTTCTTGTTCCTTTTGGTTTCAAATGAAAGGTGAATTCTTGCTGGCCTTCAAAATTTTAAAGCTCTAACTCTTGCTGCTCTACTTCATCTGATCATATTTATATGCATGTAGGCACAGAGCATGCATGTTCAAATGCTCTGAGTAGAGCATTTTGTGATGCATAGGACTGAGGTCAAATTACATCTGAAGCTTGGCAGTGTGTGAATTTTGGGGGTGTTTTGTATTTTGTTGTTGGTTGTTTGGTGGTTTGTGTGTAGGGGTTTTTTCCTTTTGTATCAGGCCTTATACCTGAGGACTGGGTTTTGTCTGTCTTGGTGTTTCAGAGGTTATCCCTAGTCCCTGTGCAGACAACTGGAATCTTAGCAGATATTACCTCCCAAAACTCCTTTAACAGCTGATATTCCCTGAGGTCCTGTGTGATCAATCTTGATCTTAAAAAATCTGTAACAGCATCCCTTTCTGTATTGTTTAATATGATGCATTTATTTATTTTTAGATGCCTTGATGAGAAAAGCCTTCACTTCTGCCACATTTAATTCGGATGCATTCATCACAAGCCTCTTGATCCACATGGGACTACTTAAGGTGAGGAAGCAGGAAAGAGTTAAGTTATGGTCTGTTTAGGCTGTTGAACACCAGACTAGCTGGGTTTTGAGTAATTATGTTGCCATGGAAGCAGCTGGGTGCCTGTGCATGCCTGATGCCCAGGGACAATGGAAGTCTGCAGGTCCAGCAGAAATTGCAAATTGCAAGGTTGCATTATGATGAAGGAGGTGTCAGCTCTTTGTACCTCTTCTGCTTAATGTGCTCTGCATTCTCAGTCATCCTCTAAAGGTAGGGACGGTCAGGTAAGGAAATAGTGGTGCTGCTGGATTATGGTGTCTGTAAAAAGCCATGTCCAGGAGTCTAATCTACAATATTATTAGTTAATGTGGTCCTTTAGGGCATCTCTTAGTAGCCTGGCTCAAAAACATGTATCCAACTACTCATGCTAGATCAGTGGCATTCAACTTCATGCTTTGGAGTACATTTGCCAAATACTAGTGCTAAATATGTAGTTATAGGAAATAAACTTTCTTGCAAGAAAAGATGGAGGGTCAGTAGGGAAATCTGTGAATTGCATTAGAATACCTGTAGCTTTACTTTCAGTGAGATGACTGGGGAGAGGTTCTGTCTGGAAACTTAAGCACCTTTACCTACTTGTACTACAAGGGTTAATGTTTTTCACTGCCTCAAGACCTAGAAGCTGAGAATGGAAACTTGGACCAAGACAATTCTAAACCACAGAACAGTCATCTATGTTATAGCAGCCTGCTCTTAATTAGGTTTATGGATTTCCTTCTGATAATATCCAGCTTGGGGTACAGACAACTGTTGACATGCTTGGATACATCTTAATTTCCTAAAAATCAGTTTAGCCTTTCCCCATGTTCATTGGACATTGGACCAATCCTGAGCTTCCTGCTTCTCAGGTCAACAGAACCCGACATGGCCTTTTCTTCTGCAGAATGCTTGTTTCCGGGACTACCACCTACCCCATAGCCATACAGAAAATAGCAAATATGCACAAGGTGCAAAGCATGGACTTGTGCTCCAGAAGAACCCTTTCAGGCTGGGAAGTGGCATTGATAATAAAGCCCTTGAGGATCAGCCAGTTCATTGTCATCTATGATATAGAGGACTGTTGATGAATTAGGCATATGTGGAGAGGGAGCAGCTTCCATCATTTTCTGTCCCACATAGCTGGAAGCACATAAGCAACAGATGTTCTTAGCACCATGAACTCCAAGGTCATACACCTAGGAACACAGGTCTAGATCCTGTCTACAGAATGAAGGGCTTTAGTTGAAATGGCAGGGGAGAAATAAATGAAAGCAATGTAAGAGTTGGGACACGTAGGTTAGCATCACGTTAGGAGCAAGAATAACTTATGCATCATGTACGCAGGGGGATGACTGTTAGCTTTATCTTGTACATAACTGTGAGACCACTTCTGGGAATACTGCATCAAGGTCTGGAGGAAGCCTGCCGAAGAACTGGAGATGGTATAAAAATGAGGTACAGAATAATAGAAGAAAAAATGATGTAATTAAGGCAACTGAATTCTTTATGATTGAAGTCTGGTGGAATTCCTTAGGAGAACACTTTGACACAGGGCCTCTGAGAAGATTTGGCTGTTTTACTTGCAAGTTCATTATTTCCCTTTCCCCATTACTACTGCTATCAATTGATAAGTACTAGAATGTTCTTGATGCTGCTTTATTTCAGATGCTGGTGCTGAGAGGCTATGGAATTGGCTACCTTTGTCTTGAGGAACATTGCACTTAATCTAGTGACCAGCTTTCTCTCCTACAGTGTATGGGAGCACTTCTTTCAACAGAGAATTCATTGCTTCTGTGAACTACAGCGGATTAGATAAAATAGCCATTGTCTGATGTCTGACTTCATCTTCTTGTCCTTTTCTCAGAGTGAAGAGAAGATCAAAGCTGTCCCAAGCCTCTATGGTATTCTTATGACCTTGAACTATATGGTCCAGCAGGATTATTTCCCTAAATCCCTGGCCCCAGTTCTCTCAGCTTTTGTCACAAAGTGAGTATTGTACTTGCCATGCAGTCTTCTCCATGGGAGCTAGTGAAACTTTTTGAGGGTTAATGGCTACACGCAGGCTGTTCTGTTAAAGCCCACTAAATATCTGTTCTGAAATTAAGGATTAATAGTTTAATGGGCCTCTACTTTTGTCTTGCTTACTCCAGTATGCAAGGTTTAGAGTTAAAAAAAAAAAAAAAATCTTGATCCTAAAGAAGAAATAGTGGAAAGCTGGCTTTGCAACTAAGTGGATCTGAAGCAGAGACTGCTAATGCCAGTCACAGAAGAGGTGTTTTATGCTTAAGGAAACCTGCTGGGTTTCTAGCTACTGCTTGGGTGAACTATGAGTACAAAGGATCTAACTGTGCCCTCCAAATCATCCTTCTGAGTATGAGGGTCAGCAGAGCTCTGCCTGAATTGTCATGCTGTGTAATGCTGAACACCAGCAGATCAAAACACTGCAAAACACAGAGTGAATTTGTTTCTAAATGAAACTTCCTACTGTGACAGCAACAAGGTTAGTGATTTTTCTGAGAACTAAATTGGGAGCATAAGTGTTGAAGAAGCTGCTTCTACTGCCTGCCTCTAATGTTGTTACTTCTAGTATAGGTATAGAATCAACTCCTGCCCCCACCAGCTTTAGTTTCTTTGTCTTAAACATAGTAAATGCAATAGCTATGGAAGCCATCTCTCTTCTGGATTAAATCAGTGTGAACTTCAGCATTGATGAGACTTAGAAAAAACACACCAAATAGACTTTCCCTCAAGAGAGGAAGGATTAAATACTACTCTTCAGCAGTTCAGAGGAGAAACAGTCCAAAATTGTCACTTTAGGCAAAACTAGCAGAGGTCTGAAATCTGTCTGGAGCTCAGTGGCTGTTTGGCTCAGCATGCAGGGTGAGAGCAGCTTTTTAACAGGTTCCAGAATGAGGCTTAAGCCTTCCTGATTTTCATGGTAAGCGTAATACGCAGACGCTTAAGATCTCTTGCTGATGAAAGGCAGAGGCATCAAATACTTGTCGTCAGTACGAACCATGGGCAATAGGGATGCAGTCAAATATTGGTAGTCAGTCTTTTCTTAGTACTGCTGGGATTGGAAGCAGGCCAGTTGTGATAGGGGAGAAGAATTTTTTCCAAGTGTTGGTATGGCTGAAGCTGTCAAAGCTCATGTGTAGCAGTGGTATGTGTCCAGCAACCAGCCATGCTGAGGTCAGTTTTGGAAAATAAAACTATGTAACTAGCTTGTTTACACATGTGCAAATGCTAACCTAGAGGCCCTTCTGGTGGAAGTTTGTCTGCTGTCTCCTCTCTTTGGCTTGATCAGGCTAAGAATTAGGCAGTCACAAGCCAATGACTGTATGCTTTACCAACTGAACAAATATACCTCCAACTCAATCATTATAGGTTTAAGCAAGAAGTATCAGGACTTGTCATGTGAAGTTGTCCAGACAGATCACTGGATTTCTGCTGTTTCCTACGCTGCTGCCTGTGCCTGTGATCTTGCTTGTTGATCAAGTAGATATGTACAGCGTAAGGATCCAATACTAGCCCTAAAATAAAAGGGTGAAGAAAATGGTGGCTTACTTCATCAGGCACTAGATATGCAGAGACCCAGCTTGATCAAAACAGGTACCACTTAGTGTCTATCAACCCCAGCTCTCCAAAGAGAGGATTTAAATCGTTTGGAGCTGGGAATACAGAAAAGAGGACTTTGGTTGAGTGCATTTGACCCTTCTAATTGCTTATATCAGGTTCCAGTGCCTAGAATAGCCTCATAACTCAACTTGACATGTCCTTCTGAACAAATTTGCTCACAAAAGACACTTGTCCCCCTCTCCTTGTATGTGTGTATGTAGGCCTCTCCCAGGCTCCAGGCCTGCAAAATACCACTAAATGTTTTTCATCTGTAGATGATGCTGTATGTAACAAAATAAGAGTAAAATTCTGGTCTTAATGAATCTGTCAACAGAAATTCCAGTGAATCCATAGCCAGCATTTCACTACTATTACAAGAGGGGAAGTCTCTTTCTGAAAGTGTGAGATTGTTCAGAGGTCCTGTATAAGTTGTGAGAGAGCCAAGAGCCTCTCACAGAAGGCGGCAGATCTGTCTGCCTGCCTTCGGTATGTAAGGGTGCTAACGCCCAGCCTGCAGAGTGTCCCTGGTGCTGTGAAATTCTTGGAGCTGAAGCTTTCTCTGATTCGCAAACCCCTCTGTTGCAAGGCATGGTATTATCATAGGGAAACTTATGTCCTGTGCAGCATAATGAAGTCAACACTATATACAAGCAATATACCTTTGTATTTTATAAATATATTTATTTCTTAAAATGCTTTCCCTAAGGGAACAAGGAGAACAGCTATTAAATCTTTTACAGTTGCCTGGAGAGAAAAAGAGCAGTTCAAGAACCACAAAGTCCAGTTAAAACAGCTTCTTGATTAACCTATACTCCTTGTCTTTTCTTGGAATTCAGTCAGAACAAAATCACATCGTAACCTTAAATCAAACCTCCAACTGGTTAACCTAGTAATCTGCAGAGCTCCTTTGGGCTCTGTTTCTGCAACAAATCTTCCACTTTGTCAAACCCATGAGTCCTTTGTTTGCAGCAAACTGGTGAGCATTTTTGTGATATTTTCTAGGTTTTTCCTTTAGGATTGCAGTTAGCTCCTTTGGACTTCTAGAGCTGTTCTTGTAGCTGCCTAGGCTAGAGCTCTGCTGCCTTTTGCTGCAAGGGGCTTACTTCTGGAGTATTCATTCTCCTCCTTTCTTTTGTGACAATTTGTGATGTTGTAGGTAGTGTTCTCCATTCAAAAATAATAATAAAATTATGGATATGGACTGTAAGCAGCATCCATCTTACTCCGCTGCTGTCAGTCTTTATTTTCTTTTTTGGGGCACAAGAGGGTGCTGTGAATCCACATGTGTTTTCCATAAGTCTTTAGGTGGAAATGCTGAAATTATGTGGATGTCTGCCTGCTTACTTGTGATGTGCTGGAGGTGGTGGTGGTTTTCTTGTAAGGGTTGGGTTTTTTGTTTGTTTGGGGTGTGGTTTTTTGTTTGGTTGGTTGGTTTTTTGCTACTCTTTGCTGCAGGATTGGATCATATTGTTGGCCTCTTCAACAGTCTGTAGCACAGAGTGGCAGGCAGTTTAACTCCACAGCAAGTGAGGAGGCTCTTAGTGTTAGGGGAGGCTTGGTGTTAGGAGTGGAGGCTGTGAGGGATATTGGCTGTGATCAACATCAGCAGCTCAGGTCCTCTATTTCCAAAAATGGGGAGCTGCCTAGACAAAATCAGCCTGCTCATTGCAAACAGGGCTGGGTCTTCCAAAGATGATGACTGAAATACCTCACCCAGCCACTTTGAAGATAAATTGCAAATTGTAATTGTGTCCTGCCTGTTCAGTGTAGGGCATTGAATGGCTCTTGGGGGATAAAAGGGGTTAACTCTTCTCCAGGATGTGGTTCTGTTAAACTGCAGCGTACATGGAGCCCTATACCAAATAACCTCTGCAGCTATTACCAGTGTACTATAAATCCAGAGATTAATTTTTTGCTCCTACCTAGATACCGCCATCTTCATTTCAGCTCCCCCTTGCTTCCCAAATTGAGTAGGCCTCCCTGCTGTTAAGGGTATTTTGCTGTGTCGGAGTAGGAGAAAGGTAAAATTAATGATTTCCATGCTCAGAACAGTGGAAAATGTTGGATTAAAATTCTTTGGAGGAAGTTCCCTAATGGATGGATATGGACTGTTAGAAGTTTCAGTGATGCTTAGAGAATAGCTAGCATGTGGAAACAGAAATATACATTACTGGGAGGTGATGGGAAGGTTAGGGAGATTTAGTCCCATGTTAACCTTTGATGTGACTATAGTTCCATCATCTAGTTTCAAGGAGCAGGTTATTCTGCGTGAGGAAGACCTCACTATTGCAATCTCTGTTCTGGGTGCTTTCAGCTGATGGTCTGCAGGTTCTGTGGGCTATTTGTAAGGCCCCCCAAAAGGTGGCCCAGCAAAGCCAGTCAGGTGTTACTTGACCTCAGGGGTGGGGAGGGCTTCTTTTAAAGACTTAAGCCTTGAGACCAAAGTCACCATCAGGTCAAAGGTAGATGACTGGGTGAGAAAAGTTTTGAGTATGAGCAGGTTTGTTTTCGGTGTTTTGGGGCCCTAAATGGTAAATCTATATGGAAAATTCCATTGCTGGGAAGGAAATGGGCTTCCAGCTCCACCCAATTCCTGCTACCCATACTGAGACACTGGCCTGCAGAGATCAACAATCTGCTGCTGATTTTTGTACCTGTAGAAATAAATGTTCTGATTATTGGCAGTTGTCTTCTTGACTCAGACTCAGCAACAAGAGAGAATTTTCAACAGCAACCTCTGGATGGGAAGCAGTGATCTATACAGAGGTCAGGGAATGATTTCAGAAGAGATGACCAAGGGGAAAAGACGTAGACTTTTGGGCATGCAAACCCAGTGTGTTTGAAATAGTGTTTATTTGCTCATTCAAAGTCAGATACAAAGTGGTTCTTAAATTTAGTATTTTAAATCTCTCTCTCCTCTTTCCACAGACCAAACCGTGCTCTTGACTCCTGTTCATTTGCTCGCCACATGCTCTTACAAACCCTTCACCAGCTGTAGAGTCAAGAGACATGCTGCTGTGCCCTTCCCTCCTCATAGGACTGTTGTCAGCAGAGAACTTGGAGCCGCATGGTGGGAGAGGATCCCAGAGCCCATACAGACATGCTGTCCTTTCTTTTTTTCTTCTTTTTAGATTTTTTTTTCCCTGTAGGAGGTCTGTCCTTCCTTCTGCTTTCATAAACTTGGACAAATCCTGCTGAATTTTTTTTCTACTCCTCATGAAGTGACTCCCTCGTCTGCAGGGCAGGTGCTTATGCTAGAATAAGTCAGTGCTGCTCTGAGCTCTGCATGAATTAAAAAGAAGAGTCCTCCACTTCGGTTGCATTGGCAAGGGTGTGCCAAGACTAACACAGGGCCCAGAAGTGCTCTCATCAGGATCAACCCAGTTGTGCATTTTATTTTATTTTATTGGACTGTGACTTCTGTCTGATAGCATCCAGCACTGTGTAGGAGGGAGGCTAGGCTGCTGCTGTTCCCCCTGCTTCTCCAGGCCAGGGGAGCGCTTGACCCCCTTCTGCTGCTGCCTGGTCAGAGGGGCAAGGGGTGCTCCCCTTTGGTTGTTCTTTCAAGTCCATTTGTCGAAGGCAGTGTGTGGCTGATTTGTATTTTAATATACTACTCCCCTGCTGCTGTGGCTTGAAATATTCGTGTAGTGTGGCTGAGCCTGGTGGCCATTGCTTAAAGGAGCAAGCATATTTTTATTGTAAATTTTTTTCCATTGCCTGTGTTGTTCCCTCTTCCTGCCCTTTCCCTTTCCCTTCTCTTCCTAATTAAATAGGCTTGGTTTGGAAATGAATACAATCCATGAAATCCCTGTGGAATGTGTGCCCTTTCTCCTCCCTCTGACAAAACACTGGGACTGTACACTGTTCACATGTTTGAAAGCTGAGCATGTGTAAGAGCATGAAGAAATAAGGGTGTGCTGATTGTTCTTGAGTAGGGCTGTGCTTTTTTTTTTCTTGCGCTGAAGGAGTAGCAGCAGATGCCCCTAAATCTCTGTATGGAGGATTGTCCATGTGCCTACACATGTTTGTGACACTGACCTGTACCACTCCTGAGCCTACAAGCTCACAGGGTCATCCTGCTCCCTCTTCTTTCAAGCGTCTGAGAATCAACACATCTATTTCTTTTTAGGTAGCAAAGAGTTGTTCCTTCCCTCTCTGTTTTCAGTTGGAGGGAAGAAGTCAAGGAAATTGAGTTAGCTGTCCCTTCGTTGTGAGAGGCAATGTGTACCACAGCTGTCAGGGTGCATGTGCTTGGCCTAAATGCAGGAGAAGCTGGTGCTAATTCACAGGGTGTGCAGGCAGCATGGACAGAAAAAAGGGCTTGGGGCACTGGATTGAAATAAAATGTGTGGTATGCGCAAGACCTACTTCCATGCACTCTCTGCTTAAATTCCTCCAGGTTGTGGGCCTGTTCAAGGCAACCACTGGTGAAATCTGGGCTGCCTGTGGGAAGTTTTGTGTGGCTATGATCCAGCAGGGTCAGGAAAGCAGTGTCTCTCATCACCCTGGCAGGGGAGGTGCTGGCCTTCATGTAAGAGCGGTGTCCACTCATTAAAAAAAGGCTGCCCTAGGGCTAAGAGCAAAGTGCATTTTCTACCAGTTTCTCTGACTGAAGCTGGAACTCCTCTGTGTCCAAATTCATAAAAATCAACTGAAGTGACGGTACCTGCACCTACAGAAGGAGCTTCAATCAGCACAGGCTGAGCCCTGCCTCCTTCACCTCATCCTATCCTGTTCCTTCAGCTGTTTGTTGCAAAAGCAAATCTGTTAAGTTTTGCCGTGAGCTTGAGGGCAAAATCAAGACATAAAAGAATCTGTACTTTCTGTAAGTCTTGAACCTAGCGTAGCTTTCCTTGGAGCTCCCTGGCCTCTTGCTGCTCTTGGGGCCCCTCTGCTGTGGAGGAGGGTCGTGGAGAGAAGGAACGTTGCAGAACAGAGATGTAGAGACCAAGCCAAGGGATTAACCTCTACAGGAGGACATCTGCAATGGGTCCCAAGAAGCATGTTGTGTGTGCAAGGCTGTCTGACAGAGCCTGCGAAGGTCAGAGGGGTGCTGCTGCTTGCATGAAGGCCTGTGGGCCAGGTCCTGGGGAGAACCTGTGCAGGAAGCTTTGAGTAGCCAAGACATAGTAGCAGAACAAGTGTGAGGTGTTGATCCCTAAGTTTCTTTAGAAAGCAAACAATATTTAGAAACAGGATTTTCCTGGTCCTGGTGTTCAGTGTTAAGATTAGATGTCTATAGGAAAAAGGGATGTATGAGGGAAGAAGTGACGGTCTCTGCAGAAGACGGATTTGCTTCTAGGTAGGGTGTGGAGTGAGAAGTCCCTTAAAATTGGCTTATGCCTCAGGACTTTGGGGGGGGGAGGGAGAAGGATGGGAATTGCTAACTCTAGTTTCCATTAGAAGTTGCTCCCAGAGGATGACCATTTCCCAGCAGTGCCTGGGAGGAATGTGGGGTCATTCCAGTGCTGCTTCAGCCTGTCTTGTGCAACCATCTCACCCCAAAAGCACCACAGTTGTTGGAAGTATTTTTAATTTGAACTTCATTACTCCAGCAAAGCAGTGGGGGTGAAGAGTTCTGTCCACATGGGGCATCTGTGAGCAGTGAATCCCTGTAGTGGTAGTAATGGGATGGGGCTGCTTGTAGGCAAAGGTGAAACATTTTCTTTAATGGCAAGCAAAAGTATCTGGCCTGGCAGAGTTGGGTTAAACCCCACAAAGTGGAAGTTCAAGTGTGCTGCCCTCATGTCCCATGCCCCGCTAGAGAGAGCAAAGTCTGGCTGCCTCCCTGTAGCCTCAGAAGATGCCAAAGACAGCGAGATCATTGCTATGTAAATGAACAAACTAAAAGCCTGTGGGGAGGCTGGGGAAAGGGCAGATGTGTTATTTGGCACCTGGGCACCTGGTACTGCACCTTGACCTCCCTGTGGTCCCCAGTCAGGTGTCACTCCAGAAGGAGGTGTCGCTGCCCATGCAGTCAGCCAGGCAGGGGTTGGGGAGGTAGTGGTGGGCTGGGCAGTAGGGAGCAGGGTGGGCTGGACAGGGGCCAGGGCTGTGGTGGGGATGATGGTGGCTGCGGTGAGTGGTTCCACATCAGTTGGTGGATGGGGTTGCTGCTGAAGTGCAGGGTGGTCAGCAGCAGGGTGGTGGAGGTTGTAGTTCAGGTGGAGGTGGTCAGAGTCCCCTCAGGCTCCCGAAAGTCCCCGGCCAGAGCTCCTCCACCCTGCTGCCCCCCAGGCAGAGGGTGGTGATGTCAGGCAGATCCTGGAAGAAGCTGGCCCCCAGTACAGGAAAGAGGCGGTGCTGCAGGGCCAGCTCCATGGTGGCACAGGGGGATGCTAGCTGGCACTGAGGACAGGCTGGCATTGGGGCAGTGGACGAAGCACTGCTAGACAGAGTGGGAGCAGCTTGGGGGGCACAAGTGCCTGTCTTTACCTGGCTGTCCCCGAGGCTGCGCTCATGTTCCCGAGCAAAGCCCCACTTTCCTCCTGCTGCTGGCAGAGCCACAGGGTTGCTGCCGGGTCCCCCCCAGCCCGGCATCAGCTTGTCCCCCCTCAGGGATCACGGCAGTGCTCAGGGCCCAGGCAGAGGGGATGAGGCTGTGCTGGGGAGCAAACATCGCTCGCATTAAGGCTGCTGGCCCTGTGCTGGGAGCAGGGACCCTCAGGAAGCCCTTGCTCAGGACCAGCAGGTGGGACAAAACCCTCTCGGCCGCAGGCATTTCCCAGTGCCCATCAGACCGTCTCCTTGCATCCTGATGCCACTATGTCACACACCCACATTACCCCTGGCCCCCACATGAAACATCCTAATGGGAGCATCATGACCCATCCCTGAACGTGACTTCGGCTGGCTCAGTGAGGATCTGTGGGCACTTTCCTCCTCCTGGCTGCAGTGCAGCCCACAAGGGAGCTGAGCCTGAGCTGGGGGCTTCTTCCTGTTGTGTGCAGGGAGAAAGGCTGCAGGGGACCAGGAGAAAGTCGGGGGCAGCAGCAGAGATCCCAGGTTGAGAGTGAATGCAAAAACCTGGCTCCCAGCTGCTTCATTTTGGGGCTGCTCCTCAGCTTACCCCAAACTTGGCACCAGACATGGCAGGGGGGTGGTGGTCAGCCAGCCATGAACCCAAAACGGGTCTTGGTGATTTGGCGCAGGCAGCCCAGGGCAGGTTCATCCCCCCCCAGACCTACATCCCCAATGGTCCTCCCTGCGCAGCAGAGCAGGGATGAGTGTCAGAGCCGGTGTCTCCGAGCTGCCCTACTGCATTGGGGCGGTCGGGTGCTCACCCCATGTTGCAGGAGCACTCAGCACTCCTGGGAGCCTGTGGGGACAGAGGGGATGCCAGGCTGAGGAAGCCCTGGCCACCCAGCTGTGGGGAGGCTTGCAGACCCTGCTCAGTGTGTCCATCGCTCACAGGTGACACTGGGATGGTTCTGGCAGCTGAGATGATTGCTGAATAGGGGAAGGGCTTGAAGGGGAGACAGACTTTAGCAGCAAATCTTCCAGATTTTTGTTGGGCTGCAGATCTGCTAGTGTCCCCTTGGAGAGCGAAACACAGAGCCGAAAAAGGGAACTGACAGAATTGGGGAGGAAAACTAAGGCCTCCATGGCCTTCTGCAAGCAAATGATGTTTCACACAGGCACTGCCACCCCTGGCCTCTTTGAAACAAGCAGAGAAGCAAAATGAGGAGAACTGGGGGCTGTAAATGTGGCACGGTCCCACAGCCCCGCTTGCCAGCTGCCTCCTTCATTTTGCTCAGGCTTACCACTGCCTTTGCAATTTTGGCTGGATGTCACCTTTCTGCCCTGCACCTCCGTAGCTCCTGTGATTTATGCAGCCAGGAAAGGAAAGGCAGAGCCCGGGAAACAGTAAGTGCAAATCCCACACCAGCTCTGGCCGGGCTGGCGCTGTGAAACGCCAGGCTTTGGCTCCCCAGCGCCAGTGCTCCCAGCCCTCTGCGAGGGGGAGGCGATGTCTGGGTCACTGCCCTCTCTCCAGGGGTGCTCTACCCTTCCTCCCCCCCCTCCTCCTTCTCCTCCTCCCACGTTTCTGGCTCCGTCCGGTGAGCGCTGCTGGGAAAGCAACACAACGGAGCCCATTCAGCTCTCGCTTCTGCAAGGAGAGCAAACACCAGCGCAGGAGCTTGGCAGCCACTGGACGTCAGGGAAGGACAATTCCACCTCTTTTTTTGCCGCCTTTTAAGGAGCAGGTACCCCCAGCCCCCGGGTGCGTTACCCTCCAGGTGTGTGGGAGGGGATGGCCGGATGGTGCCCAGCCTGTGGCGGTGCCCAGGTGCAGGATGGGGGCTGAGCTGGGGGCTGAGCTGGGGGCATCACATTGGTGGCACTCACCCGTGGCTGTGGAGGAGGGGGTTGGCCCTGGGGCGGGGGGGTGGTGTCAAGGGCTGGCTGTGGTGCCAGCAGGAGGGCAGAGTGGGGGCATGGGACCATAGGGGACGATGAGCCACAGTGGGCAAGGGGATGGACGCCATGGTAGCTCCACGGGTTTGAGCCTTGCAGACCCCACGGCTGCTGCTCCCCAGAGCTTAGGGCGGGTGTTTGGCCATATCTGCAGACCCGCTGCCCCCTCTGTGCTCGCCCCAGCCTTGGCCCCTCTCTGGCACCTCCACCCCAGGCGCTTGCTCCTGCCAAGCCAAAACCAACCCGTCCTTCCTGCAGCTAAACAGTGGAGATCTATTCCAAAAACTGCTATGAATAGCTTGGCGGGGCGGTGGAGCAGGGGGAAGCAGGGAGCGTGCCAGGGTGGTGGAGATGGGACATTTGCAATTAAAAGAAAGGTGGTAGCTCAGAAATTCCCTGAATGGCTATACCTGCTATCTTACAAAAAAACCCAAGCCTTGGTTGTAAGAGGAATATTGATACTTGGCATAGATCAAGACAATTTTACGCTAGTGATATAAGAAGAAAAAGGGGCGGGGAGGGGTTTGTCTCCTCCAAGCCAGTGCCCCACGAGTGACCCTTGTGCTCCTGCTGAGCCCCTCACAGGTCTTCCCAAACCTCCCTTAGGGAGTTTAGATAACCAGGGTAAAAGATCTTTCCAAGTGGAGACCTGCTATCTGTGACCTTCACTTTTCATTCTAAATATTTCTTTTCTCCTTCTTCCTCTCTCTTCCTCATTTATAACCTGTAAAATCACAGTGTAAGAGCAAGAGATGGTGAGACCTGGCCCACTAGGTCACAGCGACAGCCCCCATGGCACCTGGTGCCAGTAGGCATTGCTGTTTGGGGACACATGGGAGCCTGGCCCCTCTCCTGGCCTCACTGTTGTCTCTCCCCAGCCGCAGGTGCTCTCCGCCATGAGGCTGTCCTGGGGGCTCCTCCTGCTCGCGGCAGTCCTGGCACTGTGGGGGACAGCTGCTGCCCGCTGCCCCCCACCCTGTGTCTGTGACAACCTCCGTGCCCACGTCCTCTGCCTCAACGGGAACCTGACGGCTGTCCCCAGCACCATCCCACAGGTGGGCGAAGGGACAGGCAGGGGATGGGGGAAAAGGAGGTGGGGATGGCAGCCCTGGGGTAACTCAGCATTTATTTGTGTGACCGATAGCTCACCAAAAAACTGGACCTTCGGGGCAACAGCTTCACAGTCATCCCGGTGGGAGCCTTCCTTGCCACTCCGTACCTCACGCACTTGGACCTGCAGCGCTGCAAGGTGGAGAGGCTGGAGGAAGGGGCTTTCCGGGGGCTGGGGAGGCTGGTCTACCTCAACCTGGCCTCCAACGGCATAGCCCTCCTCTACCAGGAGTCCCTGGATGGGCTGTCCTCCCTCCAGCAGCTCATCCTGGAGAGGAACCGCATCGAGGAGATCCAGCCAGGTGCTTTTGGCCATCTGGGGTCCCTCACTGTCCTCGACCTGAGAGCAAATGCCTTGGTCTACCTCCCAGACATGGTCTTCCAGGGTCTGCAGGTCCTCAGGTGGCTCCGGCTGTCCCACAACACCCTCCACGTGCTGGGCAGTGAGGCCTTTGCTGCTCTGCCGGCCCTGCGCAGGCTGAGCCTGGACCACAATGAGCTGCAGGCACTGCCCAGCGAGGCCCTGGCCGGGCTGGATGGGGCCACCCAGCTGGAGCTGGGCCACAACCCCATCACGTACGTGGCCGAGGAGGCCCTGGCCATGGCCTCCCTGAAGCACCTCTTCCTGGACCACGCGGCCCTCCAGGACATGGCACCCAATGCCTTTGCCCACAGCCCCCAGCTGCGCACGCTGGACCTCCGTGAAAACCAGCTGCGGGGGCTGCCACCCCTGACCGGGGCCAGGAGGCTGGTGAGGGTCAGCCTGGCTGGGAACCCCCTGCTCTGCTCCTGCCTCCTGCGCCCCTTCCACGACTGGCTGGTGAGGGCATGGGTACAGGTGGAGGGGACATGCGCTGCACCCCCTGCCCTCCGTGGCCGGCCCCTCGACTCCCTGAGGCCCCCCGAGATGAGATGCGGCCGCCCCCGGCTGCCCCCCAGCCCTGCTGCGCCATCGGAGCAGCCGAGGGCGGCTGGCAGCGGGCAGTGCCCCCAGGGGTGCACATGCTCCCCCGATTTCCGGCACGGGTCCTGCGAGAACAGGGACCTGCGGGAGATCCCCAGGGGCTTCCCCGGGGACACCCGCCTCCTCGACCTGCGCCGAAACGCCTTTGGGATGGTGCCACCGGGCGCCTTCCCTGGCCTGAAGGAGCTGGTGTCCCTCCACCTGCAGAGCTGCAGCATTGGGGTGCTGCGCCCTGGGGCGCTGCGGGGGCTGGAGAGCCTAGTCTACCTCTACCTCACCGACAACCGCCTCTCCACCTTGGCGGCCACCGCCTTCAAGGGGGCCCCACGGCTGGCTTACCTCGACCTGGACCACAATGCCTTCGCCCGCCTGCCCGTGGGTGCCTTCCAGCTCCTGCCCAACCTCATCTCCCTGCACCTGCAGCACAATGCCATCAGGGAGCTGGTGGAGGGTGACCTGGCCGGGGCCGGGAGGCTGCGCTGGCTCTACCTTGCTGGGAACACCATTGGGCACATCGCCCCTGCTGCCCTGGCTCCTGCCAAGATGTTGGAGAAGCTGCACCTGGAGGGAAACCGCCTGGTGGAGGTGCCCACGGCAGCCCTGCGGGGCCTGCCCGCCCTGAGCGAGCTGAAGCTGTCCCGAAATCCCATCAAGCACGTGGGGGACAGCGCCTTCCTGCCGGTGGCCTCCAGCCTGCAGCACCTCTACCTGGACAACATGGACCTGGAGTGGGTGCGCTTGGTTGGGGACCCCCGAGGGCCAGGGGAACCACAGGGCACAGCCATAGGTCTCATCTTGTTCCAGCACCCAGGGCTGGTGGCCCCCACAGGGGCATCTGAACAGATGTCCCCAAACTCCCAAGGCTTCAGGAGATGCTCTGTAGCCTGGCCAGGATGAGAGGCTTCCTTGGGCTTGACTGGAGTGTTGTCTCACTCCAACCTATCCCCCAGCTCCCCTAGGACAGGCTCGCTCCCCCTGGTCCTTAAAGACACCCAGTTTCAGTGGGGTCCAGACCATTCCCCAAACCATCCCCTTCCCCCAATGCTGGCCGTATTTCTCCTGCTCTTAGTACAAGCTGTCCTGTGGGACTTTTCACCGCTATTACCCCAAATTCTAAAGAAAGTGGTGTTAGCACCACTCTTGTAAGGACCATCCACCTTTAACAGTGTCCAGGGATCGCTCTAAGACCTCCTGTCACCTTCTTTCCAGCAACAGTGAGCAGGGACTAGTGAGTCCCAAGATGTGACCAAAACTGGTTGAGTTAATTAACAGTCCCTGAGCACATGTGCTGCTGTTTTAAAACAGCTCTTTCACAGGGGTGCCAGGTTCAGGACAGGCTCTCTCAGCCCTTCAGGCTGATCAGCAGTGCAGCAGCAGAGGTTTGCTCCCCTGCCTCTATCAGGACCTCCCTGACTCACCCTCGCTTCATTACAGATTTCCCCTGGTGCCTTCACTGGTCTTGGTCCCAAGATCAGAAGCCTCTACCTGGAGAGCAACAAAATGAGCAACATCCCTGACATGAGCAACTTCACAGGCCTGGAGATCCTCAACCTGAGGGATGTGCCTTTCCACTGTGACTGCCAGCTTCTTCCCCTGCGCAGGTGAGTGCCACGAGGCGGGCACAGCCCCAAGGGACAACCCAGGGGACAGCTGGACCCTGCTGTGCCAGAGGCAGGGTCTTCTTCATTTTGGGTTTTCTCCCATGGCACTCTGGCCATTTCATGTCTTTTCCCATGGTGGCACGATGAAGCACGTGCCTATGTGCAAGGATGGAAGTAGCCTGGGCTTTCCTGGTGCAGGGAAAGCAGCCACAAGCTGGGGTGGGCAGATACTCAGATATTCACAGCTTCCCCCAGGTGAGTCCCTGAGCAACCTGGCCTGACTTTGAAGCAACCCACGCCCACTCACAGGCACAGAGCACCTCTCACTTCACCCCATCCCCTTCCTTTCCCTGATCTCCTACCACTTTTCCAGGTGGATCGACAAACTCAACCTCCGTATAGGGGCCACCTGTGGGTCCCCTGCAGAAGCCCGGGGGCTGAAGGTGAAGCTTTCCACCACTTTCCAAACCTGCCCTGGCTGGGGCCGAGGCAAGGCTGGGGGAGACAATCCTGACAAGACCAAGGCTGCAAGCAAGCCCAGCAAGAAAAAGAGATCAGGAAAATCACCAGCCAGAGGCTTCAAGAAGAGCAGAGCTTAGGAAACATGTGCAGGATGCAACAGGGCCACACCTACAGTCTGGTGAGAGCAGTTTTGCTGGATTTGTCCTCAGCACGGTGACATGGATATCGCACAAGGTACAAAGGAGAGAGCTTGGTGCTACCGCAGTGATACCAGTTTGCCAAAGATGGGGGGTTTGTTTTTGCAGGACACAGACATACATTATCCTGGAAAGAACTAGTGCAAAAAGCTTCTGTAGTGTTTGCAACGTGCTTTGATGACTCGAACAACAAAGCCAAATACTTGCTTTTTCTTCCCAAGGTTCCCCTCAGCCGTGCAGAAAAGCTGGAATCCACAAGTTTGGTTTTGTTTTTAAGAGTGCTGTGCTTTCACAGCTTCAGAAACAATTAAAGAGCCCTAAGCAGGACTGCAAGCAGCACCAATGCAAGATCCTGCACTGGCTCAAATCTTAGAGCAGAAAACTTAAAAATTATCATCAGTGAAAACATTGCCTGAATTCCCAGCAGCTCCTCAGAATTAAAACATAGAAAGCTTTTCATCTGCTTATTTCCTGCAAAATTTGATCGGTGGTTCCCACATCCCATTCACAAGCGATGTACCCAACCTATTCCCCATAGCAGCCCGGGTTGGGACCCGCCCAAACCCCAGGGGGAGCACAAGGCAATTCTTTTTAAAGTCAGAAGTTTGTTCAGATTGGGAAGGCTATAAAAGGTAAACAATTCTAGCTGTTAGATGACCATGTGGGGCACAGAACTGTCACAGCAAAAAACAGGAGGAAGAAAGCCAAAGGCCTTTTGGAAGTCGCCATCCTGGCCCTACAAGCCCAGCTGTTTGACAAGGCTGGGGAAAGATGGTAGCCCAAGAGGGAGGGGAAAAGAGAAACGCAACGGCTTTGCCCTGAAACAGTATCCTCCCACAGTAAGACATCTATTGCAAGCTGGTGCTAGGCAGAGCTGCCAGGACAGGCAAGCAGGCAGGAGCAGGTGGGCAGGGAAGACCTATGACACACCTTTGATAAAAATCCACCCCCCCCACCACACTCACCCCATCATGGTTTCCCCAGGAGCCCAGGGCCCTCCTAAGGGGTCAGTTAGGGATGGCCCAAGGTGACAGGCTCTCATACCGTTTGACACAGACCCTCCACACTTTTTCTACTTGTGTTTCATTGCTCCCCCATGGCCTTTTCTTCCCTCTCCAGTTAAAGGCTCCATTTACCTCTTTACGAGGGAAGAAGAGGATGATTCTGTTAATTACTCCCAGTCTCTACCCAGGGTTTTCTAGATGGTTAGCTTGCCAACATTATTTTTTTTTTTTCCCTGTCATGAACCACTGTGCAAAGCACGCCTGGTAACTTGAGGGGAGCCATTTCATGGCCAAGGCTGTGTCCTGGGAAGCCACCATTTCCCTGTAGGGTTTGACAGGGAACTTGCCCTACAGGTGGCCAGCCCTGCAGTGGTACCAACAGGTGAGGCACTTCCTCACCTGTAGAAAGTTCACAGGACCTTGCTACAGGAGATTTAAAATTGCTTTTCATCACTGTTGCCACACTGACCTTTCTGATTTCTGTCCTGAATTTTGATGGCCAGCCTGGGGAAAGAGAGGAATGTTACAGTTTTGCTCTAAAACAAGAAATGGCATTCCCCACCTTTAAGTTATCTATGGCATTCTTGCAATATCAGCAGAACTGGCAAATAGACGGGGGCAAGCACACAGGAAAAGCCTATTGCACACCTCAAAAATAAAAAAATCCCCAAACAGCACAAAACACTGTTTACTTATACCCACCCACTTACAGCCCTTTTTTCCTCCCCCTCTTGGCTAACCCTGGTGTTTTGGTGACCTGGAAAACAATACACAAGCCTTTGGCCTCTTCCTCAGGTTTAATTCACAGGACTGTAGGGTATAGATTGTAGATCAAATTTACAGTAGGACTGCTAAAAAATTAAAAATTCAAACTGTGCACTATGTTCTCTGCAGTTCTGGGTTCAAAAGCAAGAAATGATGACACTCAAAAAGGTCTCTCGCTCCCTCGAGAGGCATCATCATCCCTTTTTGGTGGGTTTTTTTTGGGGGGTTCCCCCCCCACCACCACGTCTTTCCACTCTTCCTGTCCTGACTTTCTCAGGGATTGCAGGGCCTAGACCAGGGAGCATAGCACCGATGTCCTACGAGGGCAGCCGACTTCCTGATGCATGTGACCTGCACACGTCATCTCAGACTGCAGCTCGCCACCTCCAGCCACAGCTGAGAACCCAAACTGCCCCTTCGTGCTCTGGCAGCCTCTTTCTCCATTGGGAGCTCCTGCTTGGAAAGGTGTCTTCAAAGCCAGGCACACACAACCCCAGCAGCCACCCTGGTCATGCTCCTCAGCACGCCTGCGGCCTTTCTGGAGTCTGTTTCCCAGGGCTTAAAATTACAAGTCTGGGGGAAATTTTCTTGCACACTAGGAAAGGAGAGTTGTGATGTTGCAGGGTGGTCTGCCTCAAAAAGCGAAGGCTCTCTTAGTCTTCTGCTTCCCTTTGCCAGGACCTTCCCCAGAGAGCCACAAGGTGAAGCACAGGCTGCTGTGGGCAGCTGGGGGATACTCCAGGATCAGTCTGTGACCTCCTGCTTTATGCTGCTGACAGGAATGGGAAGCTCTGTGGCTCCAAACTCTATCGAGGGGTCGATGGTTTCTTCCTTTACCTGCACGGCAATGACTAGCAAGAGACAGAAAGAAAGAGAGAAAAATAAATAAGTAAAATCAACCCAGGCTGCCTTGCTCTACCTGCAGCACCCCAGAACCAGCTCTGTTCATGCAAATACTCAAAATGCCCCAGGTTTCCAGCCCACTTCTTGAGGGTCCCTGACCACAGGCAGCCCTGTCTTGCTGGCAGAGATCTATCCATGGTCACAGCAGCAATCAGGACAGGACTAAACCCTGGCAGCATTCAGCTGCCTGCTCCCAAGAACAACTTCTCTTAGGGCCAAGGGAAAAAAAGCCAGTGTGGTCCATTCTCTACCTGCCTGGGTCAACACAGGGGAAATTAAACCTTTGTGAGCAACGGGGACCTTCATGAGGCTCCATCCCCATGTGCACAAAGCACCTCACCCACCCTCTTTCCCAACACCTACTAGCGTTGGCAGGTGACCCAGCTGCTCAGTGGGGCAGCCAGGCCCTCAGCAGGCATTAGCAGTATCAACATATCCGGGAATACTGGTGTCACCAAACCTCCTCAGGAGGCAAAACTTCACAGGGAAAGCCGGCAAAGGCTTTCTTCTGCTCTGTCTCTGGAGGAGTGGGGAAGGACACTTGTCACGTACTGCATTTCCCTGCCTGGGGGCACCCATGACTTAACGGCCAAGAGACAGCACAGGCCTCCTGAGGGGCAGTGGCATGCAGGGCGTACGCAAGAGAGCTGCATGTGGCTGCTGGGTAGAGTAACTCACTCCCTTACTCTCATCAGGTGCTGGCTCTAGCAAAGCCTTGCTGGCAGCTTTTGCTTCTCGCTTTGTCTTCGGGGCAGAAGGCTTCTTGACAGTCTGCTTGATGTTGCGGGTTTTGGCAGGTAACTTTTTTCCTTAACAAAGAGATAACAGAGCATGGGGAAAAGTGTGTTTCTTTTCCCCTGGAGAATCAGCAACCCTGCTCCACTGAGAAACCACAGGCCAGGGACCAGCACAACTGACCAGCAAGCTACACGGTCATTAGCTGCCAACTGGTTACTCGACAGATATGGCCTACTGGAGAAAAACTCTACAGTCATCATCTCAAAATATGCTCCTCCATGTTCTCCTTCATTAAAGGCAAGGCACTTCAGCATATGCTTAACTTCCGAGGAGCGGGTCCTGTTGGAATCAGTCTAGAGTCAGCTTTGCTTACCTGTCTGGGTCTAGTCCTAGGCAATGGGCATGGTGGCTCCAAGGCATGGGCACTGTAGCATTAATGTTTTCATTTTTAGCTGACGTTTTTATTTAGGTTGAACGTCTTTATATTCTTTAGATGTCCTTTCCTCTCCACCCCCCAGGAAGGAATTTCTTGCCTTTCTACACATGATTTGCCACAGCTACTGCAACAATGACGACAACAACAAGATGAAACAATAACATGGTCCAGCCCCACTACTGGCCTCTTCAGCCATCTTAAGGCCTTCTTTCTCTCAGCACAAAGCAGGCAGGGTTGCTCTCCAGCTACCCTCCAGCTGCAGCAAACAATCTCCCTCCGACCACGGACACAGTGGGGAAAGCAGCACAACCTCACGCCTGGAAGCAAGTGCCATCTTTACCTCGGCCAACAGAAAACAGACCGCAAAACAGATCCTTCCCACACACACAGCTCTCTGCTCTCTTAGGCAATGGGGGCAGTTAAGAAGGATGAAGCTGTGTTGTCAAACCCACAGCTGCCTGAGGGCATCCACAGCAAGACAAGGCCTCTCTCTCCTGCTCTGACAGGACATGGACAGGGTTCCTCTAACTGGGCCCAGCCTGCGAGCGAGCGGGAGGGCACTAATCAAACATCACTCACTCTTCTTTCCATAGGGTTTCTTCTTCTTCTTGGGCACCTCCTTGGCCTTCACTGGAGTTGTGGGCTCTGTCATGGAGACGAGAGGGAAACGAAAGCCAAGTCCCATAACCAGTAGGTAACTGGGATGAAGTGACATAAGTGAGAAACAAGATATACCCGTCCCCCCGAGCCAACGCCCTCTTCCCGAGACAACCAGCTGAGGGGAAAGCAAGGCTCTAGTACAGTTGCTGTCTGTGCTTCCAGGCGAGGGCCCAGGGTGGCAGGCTGGGGCAGTATAGGGGAGAGAGGCCCAGTAGAGATTTGGCAGGGGCAGTAAAGAAACAAGATTCGTAGCTTGGGACAAGAAGAAAACATCTGCAAAGGTGAGGCAGTGGCCTCCCTGCGACAAGGGAAGGAATAACCTCTTGAGAGGAATGCTCTTACCTTTTACAGAAAGAGTCAGAGAATTGATGAGAAAAGGGAGCAGGGGCCAAGCTCCCCCTGCTACCTGGCTGAGGTTGTAGGTATGCTTAGTAAAAGGGAGCTGTGCAGGGATAGGACCACCTGGAACTCTACCCAACTTCATCAGGAGCAATTCTCTGTTGGTGTGCAGGTGGGGGAACAGAGGGAAAACAGAGCCAACCTCAAATCTCAGGCTGTTTTCTCCCCACCACAGACTCCTCCCTCTGCCAGCTGCTAGAATGTGTGGCAGCAGAGGAAGACTTATGGTAGCCAGTGCAAATCAAGGAGGCAATTTTCTCCTCCCTACAAGGCCCAAAATGGAGGAGCCACTCACAGAGCAGGAGGAAGGAAACCTTTGCCTCTAGCATTAGAAACCACAGTCAAATCTTTGCTCACCTGGAACAACAGGTGGTTGAAGCTGGTAGCCTGTCAGCTCGCACCACCCCACAGGATAAATGTCTGGAGACTCGCAGTCCACCCACTGGTCATACTCGTTGTCCCAGCCATCAAAATGGATGCTAAGGAGACGGTGGACTACACGCTTCACTGTGGCCACGCAGATGAGCCGGGGCTCCATCAGGTCCACTGCTTCCACCTTCATGCCTGCCGTGAAGCCATGATTTGGGCAGTCCTGGGTGCAGAAAAAATGAAAAAAGAAAACCCAAGGCCATTGCACTCAGTCCAAACCCACACCCAGCCACCAACAGCCTAGAACAGCTACAGACTTGGCTCCAGCTTAAAGCAAGCAGAGAGAACAAGCCCACAGTCACGCAGCAGAACCAACCAGCTGTGTAACAGAAGGGGGCACACATGAATAGCTCCAAGGCAGCTGTGTCCTTGGTGAATCTCAGCCCAGCCTTTAGAAATAAGATGCTGACCTGGGGGAGGCAGCAGGCAGCAGTTAAGGGACACCTGATCAAACCCATTAGCCTGAGATAGCCCTGGGAAATCAGAAAGATCAGCACAGGCCCAGGTGCTGCAGCAGTTTTGCTGATGCAAAGCAGACCCCCACCACGCAAATGCTAGCCACACATCCACAGGCAATAAGCAGTGCAGAACCCACCAGGAGCCTGGAGCTCCTGGAAATCCTAGAGAATTACAGGTCACACGCAGAGGGACCAAGATATCCACAAAGGCATGACACTGCTGGTCCCGACCAGCCAAACAAGGGCTTTACTTGGACAGGGCACACTTCTGTGCCTTGGGCCTTCCTTAGAAGTGCTGACTGGCAGAAAAGAGCAGCTCAGTAGAGACACTGGATATTGTCTACCCTGACTTCAGGAAGGCTTTTGACACTGTCTCCCATAAGATCCTCATAGAGAAGCTGATGGAAGTATGGGCTGGGTGAGGAGACAGTGAGGTGGACTGAAAAGTGGCCGAGTGGCTGGGCCAAGAGGGTGGTGATTAGTGGCATGAGGTCTAGTTGGAGGCCAGTAATTAGCGGTGTACCCCAGGGGTCAATACTGAGGGAAATCCTGTTCAATGTCTTCATTAATTATCTGGATGACATGACAGAGTGTCACGTCAAACTCAGCAAATTTGCTGGATACAAAACTGGGAGGAGAGATTGATATGCTAGAGGGTTGTGCTGCCATCCAGAGGGACCTTGGCAAGCTGAAGAAATGGTGTGACAGGAACCTCATGCAGTTCAACAAAAGGAAATGTAAAGTCCTGCACCCGGGGAGGAACAACCCCAGGCACCAGCACATGCTGGTGGTCGAGTGGCTGGAAAGCAGCTTGGCAGAAAAGGACCTGGAGGTCCTGGTGGACACCAAGTTGAACATGAGCCAGCAATGTGCCCTTGGGACAAAGAAGGCTAATGGTATCCTCGGCTGCATTAGGAAGAATGTTCCCAGCAGATCACAGGAGTTGATCCTTCCCCTCTACTCAGCACTGGCGAGGCCACACCTGGAGTGCTGTGTCTAGGCCTGGGTTCCCTGGTACAAGAGAGACAGGGACATACTGGAGAAAGTCTAGTAAAGGGCCATGAAGATGATGAGGGGACTAGAGCATCTTTTATATGAGGAGAGGCTGAGAGCTGGGACTGTTCAGCCTGGAGAAGAGAAGGCTCACGGGACGAAGATGGAGCCAGGCTCTTGTCAGTGGTGCCTAGGGACCAGAGGCAATGGGCACAAACTGAAACACAGGAGATTCCCTCTGAACATCAGGAAACACTTTTTACTGTGAGGGTGACTAAGGACTGGCACAGGTTGCCCAGAGAGGTTGGAGATATTCAAAAGCCATCTGGGCATGGTCCTGGGCAACTGGCTCTAGGTGATCCTGCTTGAGCACGGGTGTTGGACCTCCAGAGGTCCCTTGCACCTAATCATTCTGTGACAGCCAGAGCTCTTGTGCTCCTCCTTGCTGACTGCAAGCATCCCTACACATCTCTTCTTCCTGGCAGCACTCACTGTGTTGAAGAGCCGTGCTGGAACAGGTCTTGATTTAGTCTTTTCCAGGTAACTTTCCCAGTTGAAGGTCTGTGCATCTTGCCCTGCAGCAGGAAGAAATGGTCAGTGGGAAAAAGGCAGTCATTGGGCAGACCAGCTGGGAGAAAAGGCAGAATAGCCAGGAAGGAGGCATAGCAACTGGTTGCAAAGCAGTTTCATTAACCACCACACACAGCCTGATCTTGGACAGATTCCATGGCAGTCCAGCACCCCCCTCCACCAGGCAAATTCAGAAAAGTGCAAGCTGCAACTCTGAACACCTGTGCCAGTCACATATCCAGAGCACAGAGAAAGGTGAGGAGAAGCAGCAGGCAGGAAGAAGTATGTTCAAAACACACCACTAAGACCAATCTTTCTCCCACCAGCAGGAACATCAAAGGAAGACAGAACAGCACTGCACAGAAGTGCTGCAACACAGAAATTCAGAGCAGGCCTTTTTGGGTATGGCCAGATGAGGCAGTAAAAACACTCCTAAGGTGATTGCCTCTCAGGATTTTGCAGAAATATTGGTCTCAGATTTATTCACACAAGAATAGAGGTGACCCCTGCCACTTTTAAGTACTGAGTCATGCAGCAACAGCTCTACTTATCCCTTCCCATGCTCCTTGTCCTTTAAACCTTTGATTCTGTTCAGTTTGGGGATCGTACACCTCTCCCACTGATCTGCTAGGAGCTAAGCACCATGCCATTAATGCACTCTGGAGATGTTACTTCTTTCCATAAAGTACCAAGACTTGGTGTATGGGCAGAGTTCAAATGGACTGGCTCTCTGAACCAGTCCTATCTCCCTAAAAAAACCAGTCAGATTGGGACCTTGTGGTGTTGATTCATCTGAATCTGACACCTTTCAGAAAAGCACAGCTCAGCAGATTCTGTATGCAGGTTTGTACCACCGGGCAGAGTCCAAATCTCACCTTTTGGAGGGGTCAGATCAATGCTGTTCTTCTGGCAAAAGTTGACGGGGAAGATGGCATGCGAGGAGGCATGATAGCAGAACCAGTCAGAGCCATCAGCAGATGTGGATCCATCAATGCTGATCATGAGATACCCGTCCAAGAGGACCTGAGATGGCAGTGAAGGGTATAAGTGTGGAGCTTTGCTTGCTCTAAAGCCTCTCTTCTCAAAGGATCCTCCCAAGAGTCCCCACAGATAGATCACAATTGCCACTAGATAGTAAAATGCAACGTTACATGCTCCAGGGCATGCAGTAGCTTCTCATGATATGTTAGTCAACACAAGCTAATCCCCAAAGCAGCAATTTCTGCAGGACTGGGACCAACACTAATAGCTTTGTGAAAACGACTCAGCCATAAACGGTCAGGAGCAACGTTCTCCCTCAGAAACAGACTTTATTGGCAGCCCAGAGACCCTCTACACCAGCCAGGTCATAAATTTGTTACTGGGCAGAAGGGAAGGGCACCACCTTCAGACTTGCCACTTCCTAAACAGCAACAAGACTTGTCCCATCCTGTCACTCACTGGTAATTGGTGCCTACCAAATGTGATAGGCACGTCTACCCCAGCCTCTTCACATTTCCAAGCAATGGCTGAAGGGAACATTTTACAGACAAAAAGAGCTTTCCTAGCATCCCCCTGCCAAACCCCAAGCGTCCAAGTCCTCTGCTTAGGTTCTACGAGGGCAAACAGCTTCTTGAGGGAGCAAGGAAAGCTCAAGTCGATGCTATGCTTTAGGACAGGCAACACACCTCACTGAGGAAACCTGACCAAGCAATTTACTTCCCAACACTAGCACAGGAGTAGAGCTCACTACCACCTCGTCAAGAGAGATTGCAGGAGACACGTCCCTCCTCAGCTTCCTACACCAGTGAATGCTGCCCATACAGATACACCCCATTCCCCACACAGAGGCCACCCCATAACTCTTCCCTTCTCTCCTCAAGGCAGCACTACAGAGGCCTCTATGCACTCCAAGAACTGGAGAACAAGTCTTGCCTACTGCATGCCCAAGGACGAAGGAAGGGTGGCTGCCAGTCACACACACTGGACAGTTAGCTTGCAGACCAAGCAAACTCATCTTCATGCTGTCCGCTTAGGCACACGTAGACAACTGCTGGTCTCATCAGCTTCTCAGACCTCTGAGGTAATGCCCTGATTCCCTCCACATGCCAGCTGCCCACCTCTCTTGACAGCCCTCTCCTCTCCCTCATGCAAAATCCTACCTGGTCTTATTCATTTGCAAAGACCTGAGGAGAGGCTGGGTTATCTCAGGTAAACACAGCAGACCCCCTTCTGCCCACTGAACTTACCTTGCAAACAGTGGCCACACAAATGTTGCCCAGATTCAGTGGGTCAATGGCCTCCAGTTTCATGCCTTCCTCAAACCATCCACCTTCAGCATAGACAGCTCGTACCTAAGGGAGACTCTGGTATATCATGTGCTGTCAGGGGTATGGGACAGTCCCATCCCAACACCAACCGCGCCAAGTGCAAACAGGATTAGAGCTTCTTTACTTGGCTCAACCAAGTTGGGAGGGGAAAGAAGAAAAATTACAAGAAATACAAAGAGGCAGCCAAACCAATGCTGTATTTGTGTCAGCAATCTCCTGCCAAGGCTCTGGTCAGTCAGAGTGCCAGGCCCAGCACTCAGCCACTGCCCCACAGCAAAGCAAGCCTCCTTCTCATCTCAGTCCTTACCAGTATGATCCAGCCCCTTGTCTGAACTGGTCTCTGCCATGCAATCGTCTTCCCTCTCCAACTCAAAGTGCCAAGCAACTGCTCGCCCTTCAGTTGAGGATCTCAGTCTCTTATTGTCTTTTAGTTCTTCCATCTTTGTATTTTGACCTGCCCCTGCCCAACCACAGCCTTGACACCCCAAACACCTTACTACCCTATAGCTGTAAGAGAGACAAACAAGCCATCCTCAACAACCCACACAGCAGCATATATACCCAAGAAAGGAAGTGGTATCATTGCTTCCTTTGCTGTGGCCAACACAGAAAGGCAGACTTGTCCTACCTTCTTAAACAGATAGGGGACAGCATCACAGTAAATCTTCCGGAAGGTGGGATGGTTTGCCATGTCACTGCGTTTTTCTTCTGTGAGGAATGGAAGAAACAGAGAGAGGTAAGAAACCTGCAGCAACTGCAGTAAGAAAACACACTGGCTATTAATTATCTGGTGAGAGCTCAGCAGCTATAAAAGATCAGAGACCATGAGAAGAGTAATAAAAAACCCAAACAGGTCAGTCCCTCTACACCTTCCCATACCACGGGCTGTCATGCAGGGCTTGCTCAAAAGCAGATGGATGATCTTTCTGAGTGCTAGTGATAACACCTCTACATGCAGCTGTAAGCACCAGGGAGAGGCAGCAAGGAAGGGAGACACAGTCAAAAGGATCAGCAGGGCTCAAGTCTTGTTTTTTCTGCCAGTCTAAGCTGATCAAGAATTCCTCTCTGTAAAGTCCAGGAAAAACACAACCTGATGGCATCCAGTCTTACAGAAGCCGACATGAATTTCCTCAAAAAGACTAGAAACACCTGCAATGCTCCAGACTCTGCATTCTCACACTGTGGAGATAGAGTACCTGCTTCAGGTAAGAAACCCTACAGTCCCCCTGTCCCAACCTGTGGCAGCAGATTGCTGGGCTTTTATCTATGCAGGGGGAAAAGCAGCAGACACACAACTGCATAGACCTTATCTGTCAGGTCCTGAGGCAGCTGCCTGGCTCCCAGCATGTCAAGACTGGCGTCAACAGCAGGGCCTGGGCATCTCACAGCAAATCAGAAGATGCTTGCGGTAGCCTGATCCCTACCTGTCTTCTTCATGCTGTGGCCCACTCTCCGTGACCAGCCCACAGGATGGATGAGGGGACTCCACATGTGGCACCAGAAGTCATCATCGCTGTCGCCATCCTCATAGAGGAGTCTCAGTCTGCCACCGATCACCGTGTCCACCACTGCCATGCGTGTCCGGGACACATGGTTCTTATCCACCACCTCCACCCGCATGCCCTGCCGGAACGGATACTTCATGCTCTCTGCCATCTGGCAACAACAAAACAGAGGAGGTGAGATCAATTACACTTGGTGTTTTCCTTATCCAAACACTTCAGAGACAGCTTTCCCCACAGACATGCCAGACAACCCCCTACACTGCCCAAAGCTGACTGGGAGATGCCTCTGGGAAAGGATGCATAGGAGTGGATTCATCAGGGGGACAGGGAGCTGCCAGCCCCACACATGACAGCATGGTTGGGCACACGCACCCTAAGTCTCCCCTGTGGTCCCATAACAGCTACGCCCATCCTTGCCCAGCAGCTGTACTCAGCCAGCACCTTGTGTGAATGTTCTGAGTGTGAGAAACAGATGTCACTTCTGTTCAGCAGGAACTGAGTGAGGAATTGCGCACCTTTTTGAGTCATGAAAGAAACCATAAGGGTTTCAAGGCTGGAAGCAGCTAGAGGTGTAGCTTCCCAAAGGGCAACGGGATTTTCAGTTGACTTTAAAAGAGGTCAGGCCCTTTTTACTCCGATCAGAGGTTGAGCAACATGATGATATAGCTGCCAACTCCACCTCGAATGCCAGAGCTACTCTGCAGACTGACCCAAAGGTGTAGGCACATGAAAAGAGCCACTGGCTGCCTTCTGATTTTTTTTTTTTTTTTTTTTTTTTNGACCTTCAGTTTGCTGATACAGCCTAGCCACTCATCCACAAATACCCAAAGGTGTTTATAGAACACCTGACATTTTGGCACTGGAGATCCCAGAATGCTGTGCAGCAACTAAGAGCCACAGCTCAAAACAGACTCAGACATCCAAACTAGCCTACACCTGAATCCAGAAGAACTTTTAAGGGACAATCTTCCCCTTCCACCTCCTGTTCATTAGGTGGGAGTGGAGATGCTGGGGGCAGAAAGATACTGACAACATCTGCCTCCCTCTACCACTTCCCTTCAATGGCGTGAGCTCTCAGCTGCAAGCTATGGCCCACGAACAAGCAGCTATGAACATCCTCTCAACTTTCTGAGAAGCAACAAGGGTAACACCAACTACATAAAGGTCTCCAGCTCTGTGTCACCAATTACCTGACGCACAGGAAAACCCATCACCTGCCTTCCTGGCTGCTGTGTCTGGGACCATCTTCCTTATCTGTGGTTTACAAAGTTGCCAGCGACAAAAGAGTCTCTTCTCCCCGACAAGGTCTAACCTCAGTGCAAGCTACACAAAACAACCATAAGAGCTATAAAGCTGGCAAGGCCGTGGCACAGCTGCTTCCATGCACTTTGAGGGAGCCTGCGCCCCTCTCACTCCCCGCAGGCTGCTGTGCTACCAACACTGAAGGCAAAGGTTTTTGACTCTCAGAGCCATTCCCCAGCACTGAAACAGGGTAGGGAAAGGCCAGGTTGGAGCTGCATTGGCCTCTCCCTTCAGTAAAAAACCAAACTCATCCCCAGTATTTTCCGGCAGAGGTTGACATGACAACAGCTTTTAAAGCCCATCTATGACCCAAAGGAGAAACAGTTGTGCTGACAGTGCATAGGGGCTGTGCCATTACCTACAGCATCATGACAGGTATCTCATTGCCCCTGTCCTGCCCAGGTTTCGAGGGGACACATAGAGGAGTTGCACAGATCAGAACCAGAAGAGATGTGTCGTGCATGCATCTCTTGGCTTCAGCTTTATTTCCACACATAAAATGGCAGCCTCCCACATTTACCTTGATGTGGAAATCCACTGGGATGGTCCTGGCTCCCACAAGTTTTTTCATGAGGTAACTTCTCCAGTCAGTGTACTTGGCATGGATAGCTACATATGCACAGGGAAAAAGCACATCTTTATGACTGAAGGAATTACAGCACTACCCTACACCTTTCTTCCTCTCCGAGAGTCCATCTGCATTAAAAGGCCTTCTTCACGTTCAGATCCTGTACCTGCTCTCAGGCAGACCCTGTTCTGCAAGCTTGCCCCCACAACTGGCTGCAAGGGATCACCATTACAGAATGGACTGGGCCAAGCAGACACCCAACTCCACTGATCTAGAGGTGGAAGGGGTACTAGAGCAAAAACATGCGTGCCATACCAAGCAAACCTCAGCTGGTCAGAATTCTACTAAACTGGCATCCCTCTCCTAACTGCTAGCTGAGCAGTGACTGTCTCCAGTGTGCTCCCCAGAGACACTGTCCAGGATGTAGGACCAAAAAGTTCCCCCAAAGGTTAAGCCTAGCCACTGTGTAGGTCAGAAGGAGGAACAGCCACCTGCGTTAGCCTCTGTCCATAGGTCTGACACCAGCTCTGCATCCAGCACCCCCAGGGTCAACCACAGGGACATGCAGAGGGAGCAGTCCAAGTAGTCTCCAGCTTCCCAAAGAACTAACTGTTCCTTGCAACTCAGAGCACAAACGGAGCTGTGGTCCCACGTACAGTGGGGGCACCTGTCCCACTGTGCTAGGCATAAACCAAGGCTCCTCCATGCCCAGGCACGTGCTGACCCGTCTCGCCCCACACTCACTTTGTGGTGGTACCAGGATTTTGCTGTTGATGGCACACCAGCCAATGGGGTGAATATCCACTGTGCCCAAATTGCACCAGAAGTCATGGCCACCATCATCCTCAAAGCCCTCATATCGCAGAAGGGCCCTGTACCCTGCCAGGACAGAGCAGACAACCAGAGAAAGGCATTAGAGGGCAAGAATTTCTCCTCTCCCTGTTGGGCGCCACAGGCTTAGTCCCTACAGCACAGCCTTCAGAGCTCTGCATAGGTTATCAGAGCTTCTCCAGCCATTCTGGAGGCAGAACTGTCCTCGCAAAGAGCCCAGCAACCAGAACTGGAAACAGATGCTGGTTTCCTCCCACCCCCACACCACTGTATCTCCTGTTCCAAAATCTCTCAGCAGTTGCAGAGCTCCAAAGAGCTGATGTTTTGCTTGACCAGCTACACTTGGCTCTCCAAAGCTTCCCTCAGAGGTTAGCCATCCCCTGCTGTCAGGAATTGCATTGGAGACATACCTACAGTCTGGATGACAGACGCAATCCAGTAAACGCGGCTGGGGAGCACGGCATCACTGTTCAGCACTTCCACTTTCATACCTTTCACCACATCATCCCACTGATCAAAGAGCGGCACCTGAAGGATTGAGGCAGCCACGTTGGGAGAGGGACATTGACAGTTAGAGCAGGGCTCAGGCCCTTGTTCTTTCAGAGATATGTTTTAGGCAGCTACACTTTCACCTCAGACCCAGGTTTGCATGCCTTACCCTTCCTATATGTGCCAACAGCTTGAAATGCAACTGAACTGTCCCAACATCTCACTGGGGTGTTCACAGAGGATCCCAAAAGGCAGAACAGTGTAGAGCAACGCTTAACTATTTCACTGCCAGCTGTCCTATTATCCCAAAGTAGCTGCTGCCATTCCTCTATCGTATCAAAATCCCTAACCATCAAACTGCTGTGTCTTCCTGACCTATCCTCAAGAAAAATAAAATTTTGTTAGTATTACCACAGATCACAACTCAAAAGGAACATAACAAGTGAGTCTTAATATACAGAGAGACTGGGGCTGCTATAATACCTAAGAACTGCCATTCTTCTACATACCTGCCTCGGCTACTTGGCCCACAAGGACTGCAAATCAGTATGATAGGAACCAGATGTGCTGAAGGGGCAGCTACTGCCAGGCCCACCTAAGCCGAGTTCCTCCCTGCACATCACCATGGGCTGTGCTCACCCACACCAACTGCAAAGGCAACTGGGAGCTTTCCGCTATCCCCCCCAGTGAGAACTAATTCTGTCCCCAGCCAGCACTGGGCTGCCACCACCATCAGTGCTTCTACCAAGTCCCTCTCTGCTTCCTCCCCCAAAACTCCTGGTTCCTCTGTGGGAGTCCCATTCTTAGTTGTGAGAAGCCCCAACATCTTTCCTTGCATCAGCTGGGGTTTAATAAGCAGCTCCCCAGGTCTCTCCCCACCACTTGTCACAGGAGTACAGGAGACCCCCATGGATATGACATGTCCCAGGCACACTGCAAGTCACAGCAAAGAAGAACTCACGTGTTTGAAGCAGCTGACAGGAGCTGCCTTGAAGCCGTGCTCCTGCAGGTACTTTCCCCAGTCAAAGCCCAGGACGAGTGCTATAAGCAGACATGAGAGAAGAAAATCAGGTGAGAATATAGAAAAGGCACAGAGTGCTCAGTTACTTCTGGACTACAGCTTGCAGCCACATTGTGGCCCAGCACACAGGGACTCTGCATTCCAGTGCATTTTCCCTGGTGGGGAACTAGATCCTACAAGTGCATGGGGACCAGCCCCCACAAGAGGCACAATATATTATTAATCAATCCTTCCTGTCACGTGCTTCTGGGGAAGGTGGGGCAGGAGGGGCAAAAAAAGGGGTCAAATCCAGCCCAGGGCTCAAGCACTCCGGGGAGAGTGGAGACTGCATCCTGTGAGTGCTAAGCCACTTAGCAGCTTTGCCTCTCAGCAGCAACACTGCAGGGTCATATCAGCAGCACTTGCTTCCCCAGAGGGTGCTAGGAAAATCAGAGTGAAGCACTGGGATATTAATCCCACAGTCAGTCCTGATCCAAGGCTACAGCTCTGCTTCAGTGGCAGTCTGCTCAGGGATCGATTCCTGCTGCCACCCCCTGGGGCTCACTTTTGCCCTAACACCAGCTTGCTACTCCTTCAGCTGCAGTGACTGGTTGTTCCTCAAACTGATCAGTGAGTGACTCAGGATAAATATAACTCCACAGGCAACTGGGCAGCGAACGGCTGGGAGCAGCAGGACACCTTTAAGTCAACTTTGCCAGCAAAAGTCAGCACTTCGTGGGACTGTCACTACAGAGCTTACACTCCAGGCCAAGTCGCACCAGGAACGAGGATGAGGCTGCAATAGTGGATGGGCAGGAACCCACCAGGGCTCCATTAGCACCGGCAGGGACAGAGACGTGCCCTGTGTCCTGCCAGCCTGTGTTGGAGTGATCCACACACATTGTTTCAGTACAAGGCAGTGTACCAGAGGGGAGGAAGAGTAGACTGTAGAGCTTACAGCCCTCCAGGTGTCCCCATTTCTGTGGCTCCAGTAGCTGCATCTCCTCACACCTCCTACACTCACCATCCTGGCCTGTCAGCGTCCCATCTGCCAGCTGCCCTGTGCCCTGCGAATGGAGGAAGGCCCCAATCTTGGCTGACCAGGCTGCCTTGTGCAGGACTTTAGCTTTCTTCGTTGGGGGCTTTCCCTACAAAAGAAGGAACATTAGTGGCACAGGAGAGGAAGCCAGTCCCTGCAACTGGCCAGCAGGGCACGCATCTCTTCCTTGGGATGATTTTCAGGTTACTACAATTTTTACTAATGCTCACAGGAACAAGAAGAAACAGCAGGTAAAGTATCAGTGTGTCCTTCCTCAGCTTTTAGGGAGCACTACCTTTCAGCTGGCATGCATACTCTGGGGACTTCAGGCAGGAAGAACAAGCCACTGGTAACGGCAGTCTGATCATTAATTAGAGAGCAACCACCTACCCCTGTGTACAGGCACATCCTGCTCCATCCCCAGGGAAGAAGGAAGGGGTTTGACTCACCTGCAGTCTGGCCAGGATGCTGGCCTTCTTGGAGTTCGAGGAGTAGCTTCTGGAGCAGGAGACGCTGCAGAAACGTTTGGTCTTGGAGAAGAAAGCCTCCCTGGTGCCCACAATCCCACACATCTCGCACACAGCTGAGAGAAGGTAGGCACAAAAACGTGAGCAGTTGGCAGGGTCGATACACTACAAGACAGAGCTGAGCCCAGGTAACCCTAATTACACATAGCAGCTCCCCCACTGTAGCCCAGAAAATGCAGTCTCAGTCCAGTGCTGCTCTCAAAGTATACTCAAGGGCAGTCATACACCCTTCGGTTCCCCCAGCCCTTGTTCTTTCCATCATACACGTGCTTTAGGTAGGACAGGCAGGCAGTGCAGTACCTGGCTCGGAGCCGCTGTCCTCTGTGAGCCGGCCTGTGGATGGCTGGTGCACAGGAGAGGCTGGAAGCTCTCCAGCCTCCCGGTCTGCCACCTCATCATCACTAGACTCATCCAGACAGAAGCTGCTGTCGCTGCCCATGCTGCTGTTGTAGCTCCGGAAGCTATCATAACCCCCAAAGATGTCCAATTCATCATCCTCCTCATCGTCATCACCCTCCTCCTCCATCCGCTCCAAAGATGAAGTCTTGTGGCAGAAGGTAGACACCAACTGAAAAAAGAGCCAGTCTGCTTTAAAATAGACATTTTACACCACACCCCACAATAAACCTGCCTTCATTGCCAGGGGGGCCTCCTAGACTGGGGACAGGCCTCGGGGTGACCGTAACAACCTCAAAGGTAGGAGTCTGAATCCCTAGCAAGGAAGCTATTACCCCTGCAACACATCCCTTTACAGCTATTTCACAGGCTGCATTCTGCTTCCCAAGAGCAAACAAACAGCCACAGAGCTGCAGCTACATAGAAAAAACGTTTGAGGAACATGGAGCAAGTCCAGGAAACTACACTGCCATGCTGACCAAGACAGAGGAAACTGTGTCCTTCCAGGTACTGTCCCTCCCTACAACTGCACAGCAGTGCAGACAGCATCAACATTAAAGTCACCGCAAACTTGAGCGCAGAGCACAAAGCTGCACACTCTGGCCGCCATAGCTCACAGGACCAGTATAGCCCGGATGTCAGCAGGACAAACTTGACTCTGGAGAATGTTTATGTTCTTCGGAAACTGCCTAGTCCACAGCTGACCTCAGTTCAGAAGCTGCATCAGCAGGATGACAGAACAACGTTTGTTAAGAGTTTTTCCCTACAACCAGATGTCTCCACAACTAAATGTCTTCACTAGCTCTTTGTACTTGCTGTTACGGCAAGAGAGCAGAGAAGCAGTGATTGAAGAAAGAGCACAGAAATCCAGTGACTGGCTCTCAGACTAAAAGAATGTTGAACTGGGCTCCAAATAAGTGCAAAAGAAGCTGGGAAAAGGTGTTAGCAACTCATGAAAGAGCAGCAAGAAGTCAGCATCAGCACAGGGAGTGATGGAACAGAAAGGTAGGTTAGAACAGCCACGTGAGGCACCAGGATACACTTGTTCATCCAAGCAGGCAACAACAGAAAATCAGCAGCAAGTCCATCACCTTCCAGTGCTAAACTCTCTCCGATCCCTGGCTCCTGGGTATTATTATAGGCACATGAACAGGAAGATCAGACTTCACTCACTGCTGTCTCCTCACATCCTCCCTGGCTTTCACACAAAACAGACCCAAGGTACCCAGGTTGTTCCCTGAAAACAGAGTTGCTCTCCTGCAGATCCACATCCTCAGACAGTATTCCTGACGTCTGAAAGTCCTGAACTCCTCACAAAAAGCACATTCATCTCTTTCTCGCTCCTTTCCGGGGGTGCATCTTCCTTCAGCTCATAGGAAGTGAGCATCTTTGGATCGTTACTCTTCCACCAAACGCGAATGAAACTTGCAGACATGTTACAAGTTCCCAGGGCTGACGACCGGGGACAGCACCACCCGCAACCTCCTCAGAGAGGCGAGGGGGACGCAGGGTCCCATCCCGCCCGGGTCAGACCCAGCATCCCCTCAAGCACCAGCCCGGCCCCCGGCAGCGCGGAGGCGGGGCGGACGGCCACGCCGGCAACCACAACAATGCGACGGCCAGGAGCAGGCGGCCCGGC
>WAAD01031024.1:1554-19951 GCA_013389945.1 Fregata magnificens
TGTTTTATTTTGTTTTTCAAATATTGTTCATAGCTATGACAGTAAAATATGAGCAGTGCAGACACAGTTGTATCTGTCTCGTGTTTCATGTGCCTCTAAGGCTATGTTTCGAAAAATATTTCGGAAGTTCAGTCCAAGAGAAAAGTATTTTTCAAAACCCTACTACTTATTTTAATCTTTTGCATTGGAAATCCTATGAAAGTTAATCTGGACTGATTTGGAAAACTGCACAAGACCTAAATCTAAGGTTTTTCTACCTGTTTACCACATGACAACTTTAATTATTACTTTAGTAGTTACTGAGTTTTGATTAATACTGATCAATCTCAGTATATTTTTTCTAAAAATAAAAAAAAGTTTTTATTTTAAGCCAGTTCAGACTTATCCTTATCTAAACCTTTATGAGAATGGACAGAGGCCTCATTTCCATTCAATTTAGCTTTAACTGATACGCATTAACAAGATTCTGTCCTGAACTGTTTTTATGACAATAGTAACTGTGGGGAGTTACTGATGTGGTTTTCCACGTACACATAGAATATTATAACGATGGACTCAGTCTATATGCTAACGTGAACAATCTGAAGCTACTTTAAATTAAATCAGTAAACCAGAAAAATAATTATTTCATCTCAGTTTCTAAGTGATTATTTCCAGTTCTGCTGTCAGTGGATGAAGATATACTTCATTACAATGAGCCGTAGCTAATTGACAAAGTTTTTCGAGCATTCTCAAAGACAAGTCAAAATCTGACTGCTCGTAAAGTCTGAAGTTTCTCCTGCACAGGGAATAGGTCTCCCTGGGTTATGTTTGAGATGTGTTAACAGAAAATGATTAGGATATTTTAAAACTTTCATTGTGTATTACTACTTCATTAGAGTTAGAGACATTGCAGAATTGCCCCTGAGTCAAAACTAATGACCAAATTTTCACTTCTATACCTGATTTATCTTCAGTAGCACTCTCCTGGCCAGTGTTTGTACTCCAGGGCAAACCCAGCTGTTCTTGCTCCTAAATGTTAATATGATATTGTCCCGTGACTGACTTAAAGCATGCCAGACAGGATGCTTACCTAGGAACATTCCCAGGGTCCTTCCTAGGAGAGTCCCTGGATCATTTCTTGAAAGGCCATGATGTATGTCTCTGACATAAGGCAGACAGGGATTTTTTCTCTCAGAAAGCTCTTGTCATTCATATTTCAGCAGTTACAGAGAAAAGAGTTTGGGGGAAAAAGCATCACCATTTACATGTTCCTTCAATAAATTTAGGATCAGTTACCCGTGGGTTTTTAAGGAAATAGAAAATATTTATTGCAAAGTGCTTGCTTTCCCCATTGAGAAAACATTCTTTCAGGTTGTCAGTTCATACCTTTTTACATCAATTTCAGAACTGAATATGCTCTTATTTGTAATGACACTAGCACCTGAAAAAAACACAGATAAGCACACTTAGATAATTTGCATGCTTTCCTTGAGGTCTGCAACACGATTTTCCTTTAATATAATATTTTAAAGGATTTCACATGCATGCCAGGTACTTTGACAGTTCATATCTACAAATGCAATTTCTGTGGAATGTAGTTAAACAGAATAAGGCAGAAGTGCACTGTATTAAGCAAAGGAAGACTTTTGGGGCACAAATGGGAGGTAGGCTTTCCCTTTTCTCTCAGTGAAAGATTCACAAGTCTTTGTTTTGGATTGATCATCAGTGACATCAATGGCATACTCTAGTTTTAATCTGGAACAGTTTTTGAATATAAACTGTAATTTTAAACCTGTCTTGGAATCCCATGTTTTATGACATTAAAAATTCATGAAGCGCGTAAGGGCTTTTAGAACTATGGCTCATTAAAGGGACTTCTGTCTACTTCTACTGTCAATTCTGCATAAACTTGTAAAAAGTTTCCTTTGTTGAAGTGCACTGTAGTGGAATAGGAGCATGCTCTACTTGATCATGCTTGTGGAATGTCTTTTGTAAAAAGAAAATATTTTGGAAGCTACATCCATGGAATGAACATGGATTCCAAATCTGACTCTGTCCAGTGAAGATGCTAATCAGAAATGTACTTAAATGATTGAGCAGAAAGAAAATCCAGAACTCACTTGAGTCACTGCTGAATTCTTGCAAGTTGCCAACAGTTCGGTAAGATTTTTTCCTGCCAACAGCAATAGGATCATAAGTTCGGCATAGTTCTGTGGCAAAAGGCTTGGTCTTACTGAGATTCACCGAGTTAGTGATTAAAACGAGATCAGCTGTAACCTTAGAAATCAAAAAAACCCAAAGAGACTGGAGCAAGTGAGAACCCTTCTAAAGGCAGATGAAGATAGTGGCATCTTTGTAACATAACAACTGAACTGATCTTCACTGTTAATTTTTCCCTCTATCATTAATTGAGTCTCCTAGCTGAACATCTTATTTAGGCACTCACTCCCATGCACCAGACCAAACAGCTGCATCAATTTAAGACATAAACACCTCGTCTTTCTGCTTTGTTTTTCTGCCAGAAGTTATGCAATGGGACTGGGGTAATAGAAGCAAATGTGTTTATGCCTCAGTACAGATTAATTGGTGCAACTCCACCACTTCTAGCTTCAAAGGTGCAAACACACATTTCTTCTGTTACCCCTTTTCAGATTGTCCAGCAAAGTGGTAAGGTGAAAACTGTCTTAAACCACCACAGCTAGATTTGCCAAAAGTTTTGGTCCTATTATTTTTAATGACTCATATAAGTCCCCTTATTGTTAATAAATTTTTTAATGTTCCACTTTTTGTATTGTTTCTCTCGGTACATAAGACATCCGTCTTGATTGCAATTTTCACCAAAAGGATCCAATGACAGCACAAGTCATGAGAAGGGACATTTCAAATATAATTTATGCAGAGCTGTTCTCTCTGGTATTACAATCAGAAAATTAATAAAAACTCACTTAGTTTGTATATCCTTGCAAACTCATTAGGTGCTTTATGACAACAAGGAACAAAGTAGTGGTGTTCATATCCTCTATTTTTTCCTCTCTTTCAGCTACTAAGAAGTTAACTTCCAAAAGCAAATGACTACCTAGCCCCTCCGTGTTAAAAGTGAAGATGTACACCAGGAATTTGCAGAGGAAAGAGAAAAAACTGAAGCTGGTGAGCTGTTGTCTCCAAGTCTTAAGTTTTATTGTTTCATTCTCGGAATTTCTACACTTCCATAAACAAGATTAATGATATATGCAGGGCCTTGTTGCCACAGATCTAAAGCACTTGGACAAAATGAAACACATTGAGCCAGGTCCTAACCAGTGTTTCAAGGAAGCAACAGTTCATGCCAGCTCAACATGTAATATTTCCTTTGGATGTTTTTAAACATAATTTACATTTTTTGTTTGGACATCTAGTGATTTTCTGCCCTCAAAATGCAGCTAGACTTGGGTATCAATATCAGAAGAGCAGGAAAAAAAAATCTTTCAAAACTGTGCTCAAACCTGCTCCTGCATGAGATGCTCAGAACAACTGAATGTGAACTTATATGTTCTGCTTCCTTTATACAAAATTGCTTAGAAACGGAATACAGTTGAAACAAACACTTCAGTAAGCTCCTTGAAATGACCCAAAGCCAGACATTTTTTTTGCTAAGGGGCTGCAAATACTTAGGTCATATTACAGTTGATGATAGCAGTTTGTTTTGTTTGTCTGCCATAGCTGCAGATGACAGAGATCCAAAACCCATTGACTTGAATAGGCTTTGGATTGACTGTGGGGAAAGGATTTCCACTGTAGATAGGAATGCTAAAAACATAATCATTTAAGGCTCCAGTTTCAGAAAAATTATTCCAGCCTCTCTCTCTCTCTCTCTTNAGGTACTCCATGGCTAGGGTATGCCGGAACTGGAGTTGCCTTTTCTTCGCCAGAGAGAAACAACCCAGCCTCAGGCTGGCTGTGCTTTTCCAGGACTATAACTCACAGTTGTAGAGTGACTGGTCCAGACAGCACTCACCAACACATGCATGTCTCAGACTTCCTCAGAACAGCTGAAAACAGGATTGATTCAGTTACCAAGAAAAGAGGAACGAGGCACAGCAGCCAAGTAGCTTGCTGCTATCAATCATTTATTTTCAACTTTCAAAAGAAAAGAAATAATTTAAGAGGGCCAGGGGTGCATGAGAGGAGGAGAGTAATGGGGAGGGAGAGGGGAAGAGGGAGAAAGGAAAGGGAGCTCTGACTCAGTCAGTGAATCACTTCTTTTTTTCTCTGAACAAAAGTTCAGACTTATCATGAACAACTGAAGATCTTCTGAACTGATAGCTTAAGTATCCCAGAGAGACAAATAGTAATTTTCAGTTTCATCTTTTTTGTTCTCCCATGATAATCCAAACAAGTAATAGTTATGGGATTCATTAAATCCACAAATTTCTATGTTAACCAGACACCAGTCTATCAAGGTAGTACATAAATTAACCTGGAACGGGAAAAAATGAAGAAATTAGATAATTTTTGCAAACAGAAAAATGAAATTTTATGCTGAACATAATGAATGCAATTTCCAGAATTACCTTAGGTAGCACACAAATTGAAGACACACAAAATGACTGAAGCCCTTACAAGGTGACTTAGTGCATCCATCAAGACTTGCTGGGGATTCTGGACACTTAGGTGCTCTTCCTGGCTCTGTCACTGACCCACTGGATTAACATGGACTAGGCACTTCTACTTCTGTCAGTTTACTAATGCCCTTTTTATTCATTTTAGGGTTGATGGCAGTAAAACAGTATATGAGGTATGTTTCACTTAATACTTTAAAATATCTGTTCGCTAAAAAAAACAGTAGATGAAAAGGATGTTGTTTTAATGTACATGAGACATGTTATTAGGACATGTGATACATGACAGTCACTGGAGCAGACAGGCAGAGGAAACCAGAGGCTGAAATCCATCTCACAAAGACACCTAGATTTAAATCTTAATATGTGAGTCAGGTAAATAAAAATCTAGTCAATGGAATCTGGAGAGCTATTTGGGATGAGACCCATGCACAGGCATAGGGAAGCAGTGCCACTGGATATACTTTGGGGTAGCCCACCTTGCCTCCAGCTGCCAGAAGGATATAGATGTCCCAGAAGTGCTGTATCATATCTGTCAGCTCCATGCAACTGACTGAGTTACAACATTAGATGTCCATGTTTAGTCAACTGAATCTTGCCCCAAATAAGTGTTTACTTTGAAGATACTCACTTTAGGATGAATTGAATAGCCCCTAGGTGTCACTGACTACACTGTATAAGGACTCAGATCAGTTGCCCTTATTTATATTAGGGTGTTTAGTGCCATTTAAGATGCCTTCAGGTGTTCTACCTGGACTCCAGCTGATGGTCCAGAACGCCACAGTGTTTCCATGGGTCCTGTGTCTTACCTGTCTCATCCACATGTGAATTTGGGATAGCCTAGGGCAGCCATCCCAAATGGCAATAGAAGCTTGTGTTAGGTTAATAAATGCCAATGACTGTAATGGGAGTTGAGATGCTTATCTCAGATGTAGTCACTTACATTTAAATGCCCCAGGCTATAAGTTGAGTCTTATTTTCCAAACCCCAGTAGGATTTAAACTTAGGATAGGCGTCAAGTTGCTCTGCACAGGCATTGAAGCAGCTCTGTGAAAGCACAGCAGTGGAATATGTGGCACCTGCAGCATTTGGGGACTGAAAATCAAAATGTCCAGCATGTGGTGATCACCAAACTTAAAAAGCAATAGAGCTGTAGTTTCTCGAATCAAGTTTGTGTCTGTAAATTTTACCTAGAACCTCAGCTTGGCATCAAAACAATTTTTGAAGCCTGATTCTAATTCACTCATGAACTAATGACCATTATTCTCTCTGTTAGAATCTGTTAGCAATTTAAATATAGTTTTAACTAACTAACATGGGAACAGGTGTCAAAATTTCACAGTTTACATACTTCAGTTTATAGAGGTTTTCTGTCATTTTACACCGCTAAGATTTATTTTTATTGATAACTCTTTGTGAAAACTTTCTTCTGAAATATAAAGTTCCTGCAGTCCTTTTTTTTCCATTTCTGGATCTTTATAAAAATGTATGCCACAAGTATACTCTCATTCTTATCACCTCTCTCAGTAAAATAAAGATAATGGATTGAGATAACTTTAAAAAACTTGTGTCCTTATTCTATACATTATTTTGTGAAATAGCACACCGTTTGAAACCAAAGCTTCCTGATTAAAAGCCAATGTATCTATTGCATCCTGGTGATAGTTAATATTACAAAGACACGTGCTTTCAGTACTATGGACTACACGTGACTTAAACATCTGCCTAGTATTATAACATCAATATAAAAAAACTGTTAGAGCATCAAATTATCATCTTGCAAAGCTGGGAGACTCATCCTGTCTCTGGAGACTTTCAGATATTAGACTGATGCAATACTTGTTCTTAGCCAAGTAAACTCTGTGGTACTTTATTTGTTTCATTATGTATAAATATGTACATGCATTGTTTATAGACTGTGTATACTAAGCAAGGCCAGGTCTGATTCACAGCTGTGAAGTTAATCATACTCCATGTACAGGGGATTTCAGGAAAAAATGTTTTATATCAGTACTCTGATTCTTCAAAGTGTTCCTTTTCTTGTGCGGTAAAGCTTTAAGGACAGGCAGCACAACTGGTAAATTAAATCTACAATCATGTAACAGGCTCAAAGAACAGAAGATTAAAGGTACAAGCAAACAAAAGAGCACAATAAATGGAAAGTTGGCTGTCCTGCCTGAATCTGCAGGTGACAGGCGCTCAAATGGAAAAAGATCAGTGGGTGCCTCTCAAAGTGTGAATCCAGATTAGTTTGTGAACAGCTTCCACACATCATAACAGAAGCAAATGTGTTTTGCTGGTTCATAGCCTGAATTGCCATTCATAGAATTGCATCATTGGTGATTTTCTAAAATTGCTTTGACCATGAGGAAGCACAAAACAAAAGGGTTAAAATTTGTCTTTATTTTTGTGCTGGTTTTGGCTGGGATAGAGGTAATTTTCTTCATAGCAGCTAGTATGGGTCTATGTTTTGGGTTTGTGCTGGAAACAGCATTGATAATTCAGGGATGTTTTAGTTACTGCTGAGCAGTGTTTACCCAGAGTCAAGGCCTTTTCTGCTTCTCACACCACCGCACCAGCAAGTGGGCTTGGGGTGCACAAGAAGCTGGGAGAGGACACAGCCGGGACAGCTGACCCCAACTGACCAAAGGGATATCCCACACCATATGGCGTAATGCTCAGCATATACAGCTGGGGAAGAAGAAGGAAGCAAGGAACGTTCAGAGTGATGGAGCTGGTCTTCCCAAGTAACCGTTACACGTGATGGAGTCCTCCTTTCCTGGAGATGGCTGAACATCTGCCTGCTCATGGGAAGTCATGAACGAATTCCTTGTTTTGCTTTGCTTGTGTGTGCAGCTTTTGCTTTACCTATTAAACTGTCTTTATCTCAACCCACGAGTTTTCTCACTTTTACTCTTCCAATTCTTTCCCCCATCCCACTGGGGGGGGAGTGAGTGAGCAGCTGTACAGTGCTTAGTTGCCAGCTGGGGTTAAACCATGACCCTTTTACAGTCAGGGAAATAAAAACTCAGGTTCTGAACACAAAGACAATTTTTTACTAAAGTAACATCTATATCTTTCAAATGTGGAACAAGTTCTATTTCCAGATATGTTGTGTGGGACTGTTGGAAGGAAATAAAAAATCAAGGACGCCTATGCGGTGGGATTCATTGCTAGCACCTTATAACACCAAAGAAAATGCAATGCCACAGGCATTGCATATTTTCCCCTGAAATAGAAGCTATGGACTGGGCAGAATCCTCATAGTACTGGAAATGACACTATACAGTGAAGACAACTGAGTCCTGTGCATTGGTTTTTCATTTTTCCCAAAGAGATCTAGAAAGACCTCTCCAGATGTAGAAGTGTTGGATGTTGGAGTCCCCAGCAACTTGTGCAAAATACATCCTTTCTTCACTCTTCTTTTTCACCCTTCCACCAAAGGAAGACTTGTTTAGAGGTGCTCTGGATCCAAGGCTCTGCTCCAGTAACAATCCCAAGTGAGACAGAAGAATAAGATCAGGAGCTTCAGAGGAGATCCAATCAGCCTGCATTAGACACTTAGCAGGCTGACCCAGGCTTAATAAAAATAGCCAAAGGATGGGAGTCAGATGCCTCTGAACAATAATTCTGAAAGCTTGTGTACTGAGCAAAGATCCAGTAGTCACAGGTCTCTCTCCAGAGCCAGGTGGTTAGAATCTTCCTAAGAAATCCTCAGAAGAGATTCAGCAGCTCCCTCTAAAACAGTTTGCACCAACAAGACTCCAGTCATTCCTCCCCCTAACCACTAATTGCAGAGTAAAGCTTCCTCCTGCTTTCTCTGATTCCAGCATCTTCCTTTTTGAATGCAGCTCCAGTGTATGAAGGGGAGGTTACCAGCACATGGGATCCCCCCTATGCCTTCATTACAGTACTGTCTTTTACTGAGAACAGATTGGGCATAGAAAGACTGGTGGGAATGGTCTCACCCACAGAGTATTATGTGAAATGGAGAAAATCACTCCACTAACAACTGTGTTTAAGAAAAACAAAAAATTTGGCACCTAAGCCCAGAGAGGGTTTCAAGCATTCTTAACTGCAGCCTTGAGATGTACACCAAAAGACTTTGGTGCAAGAATCTCAAACAAACTGCTGTCTTTGGCATTTCCTATTAACTGTCTTAGTGCTGTTGAGCCAGTTTCAGAGCCTATCTCCAACTGAGTACACAGGGTACAGAGAGGAAATCTAACTGCGCATTGTGAATGCCACCCCCATGTTTATGGTACCTGAATTTTAGGCATTGCAATGCTAAGTTGAATCAGCCCCTAACTCTTACCTGAAATTCAAGCGAACCAAAAAAAAAAAAATTTGACTCATTGAGCATCGGACTTCAGCAACTTTAAACATTTTTAAGAATCAAACTTTTTACGTTAATTCTCTGTTTAACACTTTTTACAGGAAGATCTAGATTCCTGGTTCCAAAAGAGTAGGGTGGAAAGGATCTTAAACAGAAACCATAAACTTAACAGCTGAAATTTGTAGAACTCATTGTTCTTCCTAAAGGCATAGGCTCACGTAGGGAACAAGAGATCATTAAAGTTAGTATTTTTCCATTCCATCTATCCATACTAATTTTAGGGCTTTACTGCTTCAGACTTTTGAAGCCAATCCATACTGAAATCATGATGTGCCATACAAAATAGAAATTGGAACATGCTTTTTTTTTTGGCTCATGACAGTTAAGTAGGTGAAATCATCCTGTTTTAATTACAGAGCAACTCCTCCCCAACTATGTTTCTTATGTTTAATGTCTTTCCCCTAATAAAATGCAAAGGATTATTTTATTATATCTTTTATATAGAAAAACTTATGTCATTTCTTGACAAAGAAGAGACATATTTCCTGTCTACCATGTGTCTCAATATTGTTCACTTTTCTAGTTCAAACAATGTCACTGAGTCAAAAGCAGTTTTTGCATAAAGTAGGATTTGACCTCATTTAGGTTCATCCGGAAGAAGACATTTAGGGAAAATGAGTAATATGCTGAGAAATGTTAGTCTGAAGTCACAGGACAGGAAAAGTGGGTTGTAGCAGTCTTCTTCATGGTAAAAGTACATTTCATTTTGTTTAATAAAAGTAAGATGAGCTACTCAGAACCAGGTTATGTTCTCCGTTGCACTGGAAATATCCCTACAAACTGAAGAACTGTTCCCCATTCTACATGTCAAGTATTCATTACATGTTTTTGATTTACACCTTTAAGTGCCGACTGGTATAAAAGACATTATGTCAAACATTTCTCATAACTGTTNCAGGGGATTTCAGGAAAAAATGTTTTATATCAGTACTCTGATTCTTCAAAGTGTTCCTTTTCTTGTGCGGTAAAGCTTTAAGGACAGGCAGCACAACTGGTAAATTAAATCTACAATCATGTAACAGGCTCAAAGAACAGAAGATTAAAGGTACAAGCAAACAAAAGAGCACAATAAATGGAAAGTTGGCTGTCCTGCCTGAATCTGCAGGTGACAGGCGCTCAAATGGAAAAAGATCAGTGGGTGCCTCTCAAAGTGTGAATCCAGATTAGTTTGTGAACAGCTTCCACACATCATAACAGAAGCAAATGTGTTTTGCTGGTTCATAGCCTGAATTGCCATTCATAGAATTGCATCATTGGTGATTTTCTAAAATTGCTTTGACCATGAGGAAGCACAAAACAAAAGGGTTAAAATTTGTCTTTATTTTTGTGCTGGTTTTGGCTGGGATAGAGGTAATTTTCTTCATAGCAGCTAGTATGGGTCTATGTTTTGGGTTTGTGCTGGAAACAGCATTGATAATTCAGGGATGTTTTAGTTACTGCTGAGCAGTGTTTACCCAGAGTCAAGGCCTTTTCTGCTTCTCACACCACCGCACCAGCAAGTGGGCTTGGGGTGCACAAGAAGCTGGGAGAGTCTATGTTTTGGGTTTGTGCTGGAAACAGCATTGATAATTCAGGGATGTTTTAGTTACTGCTGAGCAGTGTTTACCCAGAGTCAAGGCCTTTTCTGCTTCTCACACCACCGCACCAGCAAGTGGGCTTGGGGTGCACAAGAAGCTGGGAGAGGACACAGCCGGGACAGCTGACCCCAACTGACCAAAGGGATATCCCACACCATATGGCGTAATGCTCAGCATATACAGCTGGGGAAGCAGAAGGAAGCAAGGAACGTTCAGAGTGATGGAGCTGGTCTTCCCAAGTAACCGTTACACGTGATGGAGTCCTCCTTTCCTGGAGATGGCTGAACATCTGCCTGCTCATGGGAAGTCATGAACGAATTCCTTGTTTTGCTTTGCTTGTGTGTGCAGCTTTTGCTTTACCTATTAAACTGTCTTTATCTCAACCCACGAGTTTTCTCACTTTTACTCTTCCAATTCTTTCCCCCATCCCACTGGGGGGGGAGTGAGTGAGCAGCTGTACAGTGCTTAGTTGCCAGCTGGGGTTAAACCATGACCCTTTTACAGTCAGGGAAATAAAAACTCAGGTTCTGAACACAAAGACAATTTTTTACTAAAGTAACATCTATATCTTTCAAATGTGGAACAAGTTCTATTTCCAGATATGTTGTGTGGGACTGTTGGAAGGAAATAAAAAATCAAGGACGCCTATGCGGTGGGATTCATTGCTAGCACCTTATAACACCAAAGAAAATGCAATGCCACAGGCATTGCATATTTTCCCCTGAAATAGAAGCTATGGACTGGGCAGAATCCTCATAGTACTGGAAATGACACTATACAGTGAAGACAACTGAGTCCTGTGCATTGGTTTTTCATTTTTCCCAAAGAGATCTAGAAAGACCTCTCCAGATGTAGAAGTGTTGGATGTTGGAGTCCCCAGCAACTTGTGCAAAATACATCCTTTCTTCACTCTTCTTTTTCACCCTTCCACCAAAGGAAGACTTGTTTAGAGGTGCTCTGGATCCAAGGCTCTGCTCCAGTAACAATCCCAAGTGAGACAGAAGAATAAGATCAGGAGCTTCAGAGGAGATCCAATCAGCCTGCATTAGACACTTAGCAGGCTGACCCAGGCTTAATAAAAATAGCCAAAGGATGGGAGTCAGATGCCTCTGAACAATAATTCTGAAAGCTTGTGTACTGAGCAAAGATCCAGTAGTCACAGGTCTCTCTCCAGAGCCAGGTGGTTAGAATCTTCCTAAGAAATCCTCAGAAGAGATTCAGCAGCTCCCTCTAAAACAGTTTGCACCAACAAGACTCCAGTCATTCCTCCCCCTAACCACTAATTGCAGAGTAAAGCTTCCTCCTGCTTTCTCTGATTCCAGCATCTTCCTTTTTGAATGCAGCTCCAGTGTATGAAGGGGAGGTTACCAGCACATGGGATCCCCCCTATGCCTTCATTACAGTACTGTCTTTTACTGAGAACAGATTGGGCATAGAAAGACTGGTGGGAATGGTCTCACCCACAGAGTATTATGTGAAATGGAGAAAATCACTCCACTAACAACTGTGTTTAAGAAAAACAAAAAATTTGGCACCTAAGCCCAGAGAGGGTTTCAAGCATTCTTAACTGCAGCCTTGAGATGTACACCAAAAGACTTTGGTGCAAGAATCTCAAACAAACTGCTGTCTTTGGCATTTCCTATTAACTGTCTTAGTGCTGTTGAGCCAGTTTCAGAGCCTATCTCCAACTGAGTACACAGGGTACAGAGAGGAAATCTAACTGCGCATTGTGAATGCCACCCCCATGTTTATGGTACCTGAATTTTAGGCATTGCAATGCTAAGTTGAATCAGCCCCTAACTCTTACCTGAAATTCAAGCGAACCAAAAAAAAAAAAATTTGACTCATTGAGCATCGGACTTCAGCAACTTTAAACATTTTTAAGAATCAAACTTTTTACGTTAATTCTCTGTTTAACACTTTTTACAGGAAGATCTAGATTCCTGGTTCCAAAAGAGTAGGGTGGAAAGGATCTTAAACAGAAACCATAAACTTAACAGCTGAAATTTGTAGAACTCATTGTTCTTCCTAAAGGCATAGGCTCACGTAGGGAACAAGAGATCATTAAAGTTAGTATTTTTCCATTCCATCTATCCATACTAATTTTAGGGCTTTACTGCTTCAGACTTTTGAAGCCAATCCATACTGAAATCATGATGTGCCATACAAAATAGAAATTGGAACATGCTTTTTTTTTTGGCTCATGACAGTTAAGTAGGTGAAATCATCCTGTTTTAATTACAGAGCAACTCCTCCCCAACTATGTTTCTTATGTTTAATGTCTTTCCCCTAATAAAATGCAAAGGATTATTTTATTATATCTTTTATATAGAAAAACTTATGTCATTTCTTGACAAAGAAGAGACATATTTCCTGTCTACCATGTGTCTCAATATTGTTCACTTTTCTAGTTCAAACAATGTCACTGAGTCAAAAGCAGTTTTTGCATAAAGTAGGATTTGACCTCATTTAGGTTCATCCGGAAGAAGACATTTAGGGAAAATGAGTAATATGCTGAGAAATGTTAGTCTGAAGTCACAGGACAGGAAAAGTGGGTTGTAGCAGTCTTCTTCATGGTAAAAGTACATTTCATTTTGTTTAATAAAAGTAAGATGAGCTACTCAGAACCAGGTTATGTTCTCCGTTGCACTGGAAATATCCCTACAAACTGAAGAACTGTTCCCCATTCTACATGTCAAGTATTCATTACATGTTTTTGATTTACACCTTTAAGTGCCGACTGGTATAAAAGACATTATGTCAAACATTTCTCATAACTGTTGTAAAAGGTTGTATCCTGAAACTGCCATTTCTTGGGCTCAGAAAACATGTAATTCTACTTAGAAGTGCTGACTTCTGCAAACACAAATGCCATGGGCATTCATTCAAAAGGACAACTGCCAGAGAAGAAGGAGTTATGTTCTTTTCTTGATGTCTGTCTCAGTACCAGATCATACACTCAGAGGCAAGAAACTTGGATTCAAAGATTCAAAAGTGAAGTCTATTGGACATTTTCCCCTTTCAAGAAGAGTGCCCCAACTACTAAACTGTTAAGATGTTGCCTGCTCCTCCTGGTGGAGCTTTTAAAATAGCCTTTGACTGGAGTTGGAGCAAAGAAACTTACTTCTCCCAATCTGTGAGCACACTGTTCCCCTAAGAAGAGTCTCTATTCCCACTGTTGTTTCTGTGTTTTAGATGATTCCTCCTTGTATAACAAGGATAAACAGTCCTGGAGAAGGAACTAAAATTTACAATCCTTTGCTGATGCCAGGAGTGGGATATCATATTCCTTTCTTTGCATTCAATAAATTATTGAAGATTTCCCTGAAAAATAGAAGACAAGATGTTGACCCTTTCAGTAGTAGGAAAAACACTGAACTAACATTTCATATGACCTGAAACAATGCTTCAACTATTGCTTTGTTAATGACTCTTTTAATTATAGAATCATAGAATCATTTCGGTTGGAAAAGACCCTTGAGATCATCGAGTCCAACCATTAATGTTTGTCTTGATTTGTTTTGAAAGGGATAGTTTAAGGAGTTTTCCAGGCTGTGAATCCTAATCTCAAATACGGTGAAACATATGAGCATCTGTAATACAAAATCTCTCTTTTCCTCAAATATGTTATTAACAGATGTCTGCCTCCCGCACACTTTGCAAACTGCTTACAGGTGGCAAGGAAATTGTTTTCAAACACTATAACAAAAAGTCAGAGTAAGCATGTACCACCTACCCAAAGAGACCTTAAAAGATCCCCAGAAAGTCATCACAGAAGAATAACACAGGGTATTAGAAACAGAAGGGAGTTCTCCAAGAAGTGGAAAATGCTTTCAAGCAAGAGAAGTGGAATTAAGCGTAAACTCTGGCAAGTCTAGAATAAGATAGGCCAAAAATCACTTTGTTGAGTAATTGCATGAGGGATAAAAACTACGAATAAAACTTCTCTAAACATATCAAAAGCAGGAAGCATGCCAGTTTGTCTTCAGGGTTGATAGATGATATAAAAGGTATAAAAGAATTTCTCCAACAAGATGCAGTCATAGCAGAAATACTAAGTGAATTATGCGCATTGGTGTTCACTATAGAGGAACGTAGGTAAGCTCTGACACTGAGCCTTTCCTTATGGCAGACAAATCCAAGGAAATAACTCAAAATGAAATGTGCTTAGAAGAGGTTTAGAGTCCTGATGAGTTTTTTATCATTGATAACATGAAGAAAGCAAAATAGTTTTCCCTTGAAAATTCAAAATCAGATTATATTTGCGATTGTCCAAATTGCACAAATCAGCTCGGATGCTGAAAGACCGAAGGTGCTGAATGAAATAGTGTGTTTTCATAGAATCTGTCAGGAGAAATCCAGGAAACTACACACTAGTAAGCCTCTTTTGTCCTGGACCAAGGAACTGAACTGCATAGCGAACCACATGAATAAATATGATGTAATAGGGAATACTCAACATGAGTTTTGCTGGGAGAACTTGTGGTTCACTACAGACTGTTTGAGCAAAACAAAGATTACAGGTGAGCTACCTAAGATACTATACCTGGATTTTCAAAAAACTTTCAAAAATTTCCTCATCGAAATTCTTAACCTAACAGGAAAGGTCGCCTCACAAATTAATGGTCAGTTAAAATCTCAGAACAAATAATGAGAACAAATAATGTGAAATTTTACTAGTGGTAACCCATGAAGATCTGCACTTTAATGCATGTTGCTAAACATAAATGGCCTGAGGTGAAGAGGAACACAAAAACTTTGTTGATATACATCTTTTCAAGGCAGTCATGCCAGAAATTGACTTTAGAGAGTTGAAGATATCATATGATACTGGATGATTAGATATTAAAAGGTCAAATGAGAATTAAGTGTTGATAAATACAAAATAGTTAAAAGAAGGTCTAGTTACTCGTATGTCCTGATGGAGTTTAAATAAACTGCTGTCAATGAGGAAAGGGATCTTTGGATCATTGTTATTTCTCTAGAATCACCAGTTCAACGATCATCAGCAATCAGAGGAAAATAGGATGGTAGTAGACAGAATAAGAAACCTTCTACCACTTCAGAAATCCATGGCAAACAAGGGCCTTCCATCCTATGTAAAGTACTCCTCACCATCCCCCTCTCCAAACAAATATAGAAAAACTTGTAAAGGTATAGAGAGCTGTGACAAGGACGGCGAGAGGTAAGGAATGCTTTCCATATGAGAAGATTTTAAATAGACTAGAACTCTTCTTAGAAAAAGAAGGAACTGAGAGTGATTTGATAGACTGTAAAATCATGAATGGGCTGGAGAAGGTGACAGGGGAATAATCATTCAATGTATTTTATAACACGAGGATGAGAAAGCACCAAGTAGAATTATCAGGCAGTAGGTTTGAAGGAAGTAAAAGGAGTACTTTTTCACACAACACCTCATTATATTCTGGAACTCACTGCCACAGATTACTTCCATTGCCAGAAGTGTAAATGCGTTCAAAAACACATTAAACAAATTAAGGATTGGAAGATCCATCAAAAACTAATAAACCTGATGATGTGGTGCAATCCTCAGTTTGAGAAAGTCCCAACCAGAGATGGCTAGAACCTGCGTGGCTATGCAGTTACCAAAGCATTTGCTGACCGCTATCAACAATATGATATTGGCACAGATGAGTTTTAAATCTGACTAAAACCAGATGGTTTTATGTTCTTAACTTTTGTCACAGTTTCCAGTGAGTTCCCATTACCCTGAGCAAATTCCTGAGGTACATTACCCCTCTGTTATATCTTTAGTGACTATTTTCATCTGACTTAATTTATTTGGGCCTGTATGTTGCACATGCATATTCACATTCATCTTCGACCTTTGGATTATACCTATGAAGACAAACTGACATTCATTTTAGGTCACATCAGTCCAACCAGGGCCACGTTTCTCCCTCTGGAAGTACATGTCCCTTTCCCTTGACCACCTAGGTTTTTAAATTAGGCATCTTAGTTCTGTGGCAACAATTGGGTAGGACAGATCTGGATGGCAGAATAGTTTTAGATTCCTTTGGCTTTATCAAAATAAAAAAGGAAAAAAAAAAAAGAAAAAGACAAAAAGAAATGGGTGAGAAGAAAGATGAGAAGATATCTAGAAACAGAGAGGGAATATATGAACACTAATTATAAAAGAAGTTGCAATTTCTGATGATTGTTAAAACTTGAACTGGCCAACAGCATCAATATGCAGGTTTTTTTATATGTGTAACACATTTCCACACGTGAACATTTCAGTCTATAAATTTATTTTTAACCAACCTTTTCCAGCCTCCTGTGTTTGAATAATATGAATAAAACACTGAACATTATTCATCCATTAACCCCTTTCCTTGTCATTGGACTGCAGAGGAACGCCATTGAAGGGAAAAATAGTCACAATTTATAAGGAATTTAACTGAAAGTACAATTAAGAGTTTTTTCATATTTTGTAGAGGAGACCCAACAATCTAAGTGGAAACCATAGTGTTCAACACTTTTTTCATCATATGCACTGTATTGTATTCCAGATATTATATAGTATCCATATACAGATCATTCCACAAAAACAATTCAATATGACCAGCTCAGAAAACAGCAGATAGTACTACTAAACACATAAGAATAGGATAGAAGGCATTAACCTGAAGATACCATGTTCATTTAAAGAAAAGAGGAGATAAGTACAATATCCCGATCAGTAGTATTGGTTTAAATATGGAAACTAAATGCATTCAAAGGGTAACAAACACACTTTACTTGACCATTCTGGAAAAAGAGACAAAATGCAATAATGTGGTTTAATTAAGCTACAATGTTACCAAGCAATATAAGACCATGGCCCTTCTAAAGAGTAGAACAGGCCTTCTTCCCTGTTAGTTTGAACCTGTTAGGTATGCTATCAGCCCCATCTTTTCCTGTTTGGTCCAGGCACATCCCTGCCCTCCTCTTCTACAAGAGTTCAGGAAGGCATATGGTTTTCTCCATATATGGGTAAAAGGGATCAGCCAAACAGAGATTTCCTCTGCATTATATCTTCTAGTTCATTGGTAACATTTTCAGGAGGACTCATCTAATTCCAACTCCAATTCATCAGGGAACTGGTGAATGACTGATCAGTGTTTCAGAAAATGCTAATTTTCTTCACTAAAAGACCTATACTTATGTCATGGTATTGCTGTCAGATAATGTAAGAGAGGCATCAGCTTTTGTAGAATGTGCTTTCATACTCACTTCATAGGCAAGTCCAGCCTCATCTGAAACAACTCACTAAGTCATTAAGTCACTCTTATAGACTTTGAGTATTCACAACAATTGACCAATTTACTTATGCCTAGGTTCCAGGCCCTACGAGAGTCTTTTTTAGGCCCCTGAAGCCAGTCCCCAAAATCTGTCACCTGTAAGTCAGGTAATACCTTGAATTACTTCATGTATGGCTATAATTTCAAACTTTGGTAAAAAAAACATTTCTTTATGGAAAAGTGTCCCGATTTTCACAGGTTCCGTATAATAAGCCTTTACCCAGGTTTTCTAGCTAAAAATTTAAGCCTGAAGCAGACCAGATTCTTTAGGTGCTTCAAAACAGATTAAAATGACCTATGTAAAGCCCATCCCACCGCAAGGGAAGGTCAGGTTCATGACCACTTGAGGAACCTGACCATACACAAGTCTATGGGACCTGATGAGCTGCATCCCAGAGTCCTGAGGGAATTAGCTGATGTAGTTGCCAAGCCACTCTCCATAATATTTGAAAAGTCATGGCAGTCAGGTGAAGTCCCAGGCAACTGGAAGAAGGGAAACATTGTCCCCATCTTTAAAAAGGGTAGAAAGGAGGACCCTGG
>WAAD01031026.1:0-22898 GCA_013389945.1 Fregata magnificens
GTTCATATTAAGGTATTATGTGTATAAAGCAGTCATGTTTCAGTATTGTTGAAGGTTATAAGGTCTCCTTGGGGTGCAAAGTCTGTATTTAAACAGTATGGCTCTTCAGTGTAACTTCGTCTTTCAAAATTGAGAACTGAATGTAAAACTCCGTGTTTTCTCAGAGTAGAATTTCTGGCTGACTTTGTGTGCCAAATTTTGTAAAAAAAAGATAGGGTTGGTGTTACCTGCATGGATTTGGGGCCGTAATTCTGCCCATAATTTCTTTGTTTCAGGGCCAGTCTCACGTTGGTTACCATCAGGCATGGATGATCAACTTTGATGATCCTACGTGGTTTGCTTCTAACTTAGAAGGTAATTCTTGCTTTGGTATGTTTTTCTTAAATAAACACAGCCAAACATTTTGTCTTTTTTTTGTATGCCAAACCGCAGAAATGTCATATTATGTAGTCAAACCTCTGAAGACACATAAAATTTTCCTATTAAATACACATCAATTGAATGAATAAAAATTTTGGAAATGTTTGATTTTGATAAAGCTATAAGTAGGCTAATTTATATGGCAACTTACTCATGTTTAATCTTCATGATTTTCTTTTTTTTAATCATTGTAACCCAATGGGCTGCCAGCATATTTTGGAAGTTCTCCTGAAAACAGATAGCAGTCCAAAGAAAAAATGAGTACAGAGTCATATGTTTCCTGAAATATATCCCTCAAGGAATATAGGCAACGTCCTAGGACCATTTTACAGAAATACGTCTCTTCAGATATTAGCATAATATTTCATTGAGAGGCAGTGTGATACCTGGCATGAAAACAAGCTTTTTGAGTAATACCACCATTCAAACAAAGGATACTGTAGTATCCTCCACTTTCTAAAGAGAACTTGGTTCAAATGTTCAAGAGTAATTTGGCTTATGGTAGCAATATATGCTACTTTCAGTTTTGAGAATTTACCCCATTCTAATTAAGTAATCACCTAGGTAGTAATATTGATTTGACGATACTTCAAGTTTTTGACTCAGACAGTAAAACATAAGTTATGCAATATTGTTTTAAAGTGGTTAATGCTGTATTGCTTCAACCTGGGACAAATATATATACCAGACAACCATATATTTTAAATTAGATGCTCTAAATAAAGTAGATATTCTCTAGCAAAATAGGACTGAAAATTCCTTATATCCATGAGTCATCATTGTCTAACAGTATCTGATTGCCCTTTGGTTTATCATTTTTCCACTTTTTAATGGCATTACATAACCCTCTTCATCAAACCTTTGAGATATTTATGTCTATATAAGTCATTTTTTTGCCACAATATTATTTTCCTGTCTTTCTCTCTCGTATTTATCACCTCTGTATCTCCACCTGAACACTTGTGGCCACAAATGTTCAGCTCATTTTCAATGATCCTGAGATGTTTTCTTGTGGATGAACAATAATTTTTCTGTCCGTAGTATTACACTAGTTTTGGGATTTTACTTATTTTTTTGCCATTGAGATTGCCTTCCATTCCCTTTGGACATGTGTCACCAGCTGCACTTCTTCCAATTCACACGGAAAAATCTTTCATTTAACAAGGTCCTTATTTTAATACTAATTTAGATCTAACAGTCTGTAATGCATATCCCTCCATCACTACTGGGCATGCGTGTGATCCCACTGTGGCTGTGTAGCTAAGAGGAGTTTCTATCCACCTACAACCTCAGTTGTATATATCCTTTCCAGGTGAAATATTAGTAAGGCTACAGAGAGGATGTATTCCTGACCTTCTAGTCTTTTATAATTGAGAGAGTCTAGACATGAGCTGGTGTTTATAGCAATGAGACTGTAAGGATTTCGGTAGTGATCATTGGACTGGAATAATAGGGAAGGAGGCAGAGGTGAAGGAGCACCCCAGTAGGAAATCTGAGGGGAAAAGAAAGTCAGACTGAGGTGCAGCACCACCTGCAGGTCCTGGTAGCATGGTTCCTGGGGAAGGAAAGTCAGCAAGCAAAGGAGAGTTCTTCTTTTCTAATAAACTAAGTGGAAGATTTCCCTGGATCCCTCTGGAGGATAGAGTGATCCTTACAACCACAACTCTGAAATTAGTACCTTTGGAAAGATTTTGAGGAATTTCTGGATTTCATGGATTTTAAAAATAAGGAATTTATAGAATGTGTTTGGAGAGCTTGTATTTTTTTCCACCATTATTTGTTATTAAACTGTTAATAAAGTAGGTACACTTTTATAAGCCCTTGTGCAAACTGGGGTTTTTTTTAAGTTTAGTTAGGTAGATTTCTAATAATCTACAGATTGTTTAACAGGTAGAAGCATTTTCAGTGGATATGATCTGTCTTTTAAAAGCATTATCTTACAGAATTCAGAATTAACACAAGTACTCCAAGTAGTACTTTCCTTTGGGAGTAGTCTCCTTTCCATAAATAGTTACATTCGGAGATACCTGTTCCCTTTTGGCTTGTGTCTGACAATGTCATGTAAGACAATGGCAAAGTTATTATAGTGCAATGAAGTGTTCTATGTTACAGTCAGGTGTTTGATTTCAGATAAATATTATCCGAATACAGCTTTGGGTAATTGTGCTGTACAGAACTTGAACCAGAAGGAGAAGTACTAAAAATTATATGGAAAGTGACTGCATGTATTCTGAAGCCCACATTTTTTTTCCTTGATACATAAAAAGAACATGAAAAAAAAAATTTACAGAAGACTTGATTCATCCTACACTACACATATGTATGATCCCATACCTATTTTAAAAGACTGTACCTATTTTTAAAGACCACCTTACCTTTTCTTTTCATCCTTCTTATGACACAGCAATACCATGAAACTACTAGACATGACAAAATATAAACACATTAGCACTGGAAATCTTCTTGGCGATGCTTCAGGGAGAAAAATGTCATACTGCATTCCTAATTTTGAAAATCTTTCTGGTAAAATTTCCCAGCTGTGGTGCCGTTTGTTACAGGAAATAGGATTTCAATAAGAGTTACAAAAAAGCCTTCTCAGGATAAAATTAGGCAAAGTTACTCCTTTGCGAGAAGATGTCATGTACTGAATTCATTAGCTTTCATATTTCCTTCATGATAAATTATGAAACTTCGCACAACAGTCCTATTACTGTAGTAACAATTCCATTTGCTTTAATTTCCCAATATCTTTATTAATTTTAAAATTAATTTGGGTTCATTATATATGTTCACAAAAGTGTATTATCAACGGAAGTGAAATTCTTTATTCAACTCTAGTAAACATTATAGACAGTACAAGGTCACACTGGAGGTCAAGCTATTTCTTCCTTGGAGCAAAGTTTTCCTAGAGTGAGTGATGCATTGTTAAATCTGTAGACTTAGTAAAAAATTGCTTCTTTATCAATACTTCCTTAATAACACAGTTCAATATTAACTGTAAGGATAACTATTTACTAAGGCCCTGCAGAGCTGCTGCTAATGTTTTGGTAATTTAAGGGGTATTTCTTAGGGTGCTTCTTGTATGCTGGTCACTGTGAAAGTAACTGCCAACTCATCTTGGCTCTAGCATCACCCATAGCTTTCCTGTTCACCCAGGGATGTTGCAGACACTCCTTTCTTCTGCTGGCAGTGTAGCAACCTTGGCTCCTTATGGGAGTTGCCTAAGCACCTATCATAAGTCATCCTGCTCTCAGGAAAAAACATTGTCAGTATGCTCCATGGCCGCTTTTGCATCCTGTAGAGACACCAATTTTAGACTACAAAAATGATGGGATCGAGGTTTCTTCCCTCGGTTTGGCTAGTTCCCTGCTCCTGTCTTTCCACGGTCTCTCCGTGTGTCCCCTGCCTTTTTCTTTTTCCAGGAGCCATTGTCTACTGCTGATCTTGTGGGACACGTAAGTGTCTGATTCTCTGCAGATGGTGACTCTGTTCAGACCCTCCTGTGTGCCATGGGGCCACTCAAGTTGCAAAATCGTTTAGCTGCAGGCTAGACTGGGAGCTTTGCTCTCCCAGCAGCCATCAAAGAGGAGAGGATTGCCTGGTCCTAGTAGCTTTCTACCCCAGACTGAGTCACTAAGGTGTTTTCCTCCGTAGCTGATTGTGTTAAGTAATGGCAAGAGCTTGAGTCAAGGAATTCAGTGTTAAAACCATTTGCTAGGGAAATAATGTAGTTTGGACTCATGACTTTGCAGTGGTGTTTAAAGGAGAGGAGATTGTATGAGAGAGCGTCTTTTAGAATGGAAATAAAGTGGCCACAAGGTAATATACTTGTGCTGGGAGATTTGTCATGTGGAGAGCGTAAACACGTCTTAAGGACAAGGCAGAAACCAACATATATTAATGGGATAGAGCAATGCAAAAATTTATGGCACTGAGCCTTGTGGTAACAGTGGTATTAAAGAACCTCAAATGAGCTACAAGATACGTGAGTCTTCTGGTTAATGAATGATGGTGTTAACACCTCAAGGTGTAGAGGGAAGGAGTGCTTGTGTCTTCCTTGAACATGTAAAAACCGTACCTGCTGATTTTGGCGCAGCTTTTAACCATTTTCAGCTACTGTACCTTGACTGGGGTTTTTGTGGTGTTTGCTCTACCCATGATGTGACCAGGGTGTCAACAATTGTCAAGAGAGAACGGCAGCCCAGCAAATGCTCTGCACCATGTAACTTTGTATTGTTTGCTGCTTCTGCCTCTGAACTGACTTAGGACTCAAGGAAGGATAAGCGTACCTGTGGAGCTTGCAGAGGAAGATCCAATGGGCCAAAGAAGAGGATCACATTTTCTAATCTGGACATCTGGAAGAGGGAAAATGAGTTGTAATCTTCTACCAAATACTCCAGGTCTTCAGTGAGTAGAAAGCGATTCATTGAAAGAAAATCAGTCAATGCATACAGATTTGCACAAGAGGAAGGAGAGGTTTCGCTGCACTGGGTGTAAGTACAACGCCCTCTGCATCATCATTTGTGGGAGTTGTGACCTACACAATAACACTTGCAGTGTTGCTGGCCCCCAAATCTTTGTTCAAAGTCTGGCACTATTTGATGTCTTCATTCAGACTCCCACTTGATATTACTAATGACTCTAAAAATATCAGGTGGTGTTTTTTTTTAAAAAACTTCCAGCTGTTGTCTTTAGAGATAAAATCTTGAAACGACAATGGTCAGAATCTTTAAGGATTTTTGAGGAATGCATGTGTAAAACAGGAGCATCTGAGGGGATTATTTAACATTTCAGGATTTTAATCCTTCATCATAGCAAGGCAAACATTACCACTAGGTGCAAGGCTTTAGTTTAGCGGTCACTGTGTAGGTTAAATGACATGGAGGGGACTATGCTAATGGAGATCATATGTCTTTGAACTTCAAGGTTTCCCATATCTTGAATGGTGTAAGTATGAGCTGATCCATACTGCCTGTATAAGCCCTTGTGTCACTTATGCAGACCAGCCCGCCTGCTGAGTGGTTACTAAATTGCCATATAGAAATGGAGGCATAAGAAAATTAGATTCTTGGCACTGATGTTATTCACATCTTTCTGTTATTATTACAAATATGTGAATATTAAATATTCACCCTTTTTTAAAAAAGCTCCCAAGCCTCTAATCCTTTTGTTTTCTTAAGATGAACATCTATTATTCTTATTGGACAAAAATGCAAAGCTGAATAATACACTGTAATAAAATGTCTAAATAAGTAAAAAGCTGGAGAGGAATCAGTATGTAATAATGGTGGCTTTGTTTTGTTTCCTGCTCAGTAGCAGCAAGAAGCACAGGCGCTGGCTGGAGGACCATCTGCAGCAAGGACAAGGAAAGTCATATAAACAGTCAGCAGACAAGCTTTGACAAAAAGATGCAAAGGGTCAAAACAGTGATTTCATTAAGCAGCTACTCTCAGAATTATCTTTTCCTCACTCCAAAAGCTGGGAGACAATCTGTCATTTCAGCTTTTGTTCAATAATGACCTGAAAAAAATTTAATAGGTTAGGAATTGTGTATAATCAAGTTAGGACTTAATAAGGCATGTTTTGAGTGTTACTTAGTAACTGGAGTTTTTTATTGCCTTTAGGTTAATGTGAGTATTGCAGCTCCATAATTTCACCTTAAAATACTTGGTATCTTTTTTTTTAATTTTGTAATGAAGTTAAGATATTAACCTTCACTTAAAAAGAATAACTAAAGTTTCTGACCCTCCTGGTTACAAAAAAGTATAAAAAATGTGCGTATGCAACTTCACAAACCAAGAAAGTTAGAGAGAGTCCCCAGGATTTTTTTGTTTTTAAACAGTATTAGAAAATATATTAATCATTATTTTGGATCTGCCTGATGTATGACTCAAGAATCCTTGGAGTTGGCAGACTCTTGGGCTTCCTAGTGGTCTGTGCATATGTGTCTTCAAACTGGCACAAGTAGGTAGTCGTCTAAGTATTTATTTTATGTTTGTGTGCGTTTTGACAGCCTAAATACAGACTGGGGTGATTTCGGCTCTTAAATCCAAGACTCTGTTTTGCCTATGGTTGAATTATTAGACTGTACATGCTTTAGGTAAGCACATATGTGAATTTATCAATTTCTAGAAGGCAAAAAATTAATGTCACACCTTGGGAGGTTAAGAGACAGTTTTTCCTCTTTTGTAAGGACTCTAAGGGGGGAGGACTCTCTTTTTAAAGAGATTTAATACCTGATACATGCATTTTTGTTTCCTGAAACCAGTTCTTCAATTTTTCACCAATTGGGTTTCATATGAAGTAGTACACTTTTTTTACTCAAAGCAATGAACTGTAACTTGAATGTTAACCTTGACGTGTCCATGTTCAGAAAAAATCTCTGATGTCTCTGGATTTGCTAGCAGAAGTGAAGATTCCTTTCTGCTGGTACACTTCAGATAGGAAGGAACACCAAAAAAAAAACCCCAACCCAAAAAAAACACATAAGGCTGAAGAACTTGAGAGAATGAAGACTTGAGAGTAAAACCTAACAGCTGTTCCCAGCAGTAAGACTCCAAAATGGGCTTGGTCTGTCAGCTTACGACATGCCTTGTGAACAATTCAGATTCAACACGTTGCTAAGTTCCACCCTTCAGTAATGCCTTCATTTTCTGAAAAGTCAGCACGTCTTGAAAAAGCATCTGAACTCTGTTAAAGTAATTTTACTAGCTGACTCAAACTGTGAATTCAGATATTTGAGGAGGAATGAGCACTAATGAATTAAATTTCTCTCTGTTTGGGGCTTTTTTCAGCTTTGCTATGATGGGTGTTTTCATCAAACTGCAAATCAAAAATGCCTTTCCATGCTCTGTACATTGCCCGAAGCAGAGCAGAAAGATCAGGTTCGCTGCTAAAGAGACTGTCTGACTCTTAAGAAGGTCAAGGTGAAGGAGGGGGCACACGAAGAAGTTTGAGAGGGGTGGCACAGGGGCAGCTGTTGGACCTTATAGGCCTGCAGATGCCCTCAGCAGGCTTCAGTGTGAATGTGCTGCAGCAGCCCAAAGCTTCCTTAAGGACATGGACAATGCTAACCCCTTTGGAGCATCCTTGAGATGGCAGAGCAGAGCTGTGAGGATGCAGCTGGAAGTTACTGGTGGTATGCTTTTGAATTTTATGTACTATCAAGAGCTATTCCGTGACACAGAAATAACGTCAATTGAATAATTTCATTATCTGGTTAATAAAATAAAAGTCTTTTGGCTGTCAGTAGTTATAAAATGAATGCTACTTTTGTCTGAGACCAAGCTCACAGTATCTGATCATGAATTGTGAGGTGCTTTGGAAAAATGAGACAACTTTGAATGAATTCAAATTCATTGTCTCCAGAGTCTGCTTGGGGGGAAAAAAAGTTTGCAATGCATTTGTGAGGCTTTCCCAGTTCTTTGTCTTGCTTGGCCAGATTTGCATTAATCTCAGTTTGATGTCTGAAGGACACTCTAGGGCAGGTACGTATTTTTTTTTATTCTTATTTTTTCATGAGGGGTTTTCTTGCTCAGTTTCTCCTTAAAATTGATTCACAGTTGTTGTTTTTTTCCTAAACATAGGAATCTTCTGTGTCCTCTTCAGCAGCCTATAACATGTTGCAAAGCTGAACAACAGTGTGCCTTCACGCTCAGATTTGGAGCTGCGATATAAATTTCCCAGAGATCTCTGGTAAGGCTTCTGTCTAGAAATTTCCATAAAAAAGCTGCCTCACACTGGTTTTCAAAGCTCTCTTCTGAACACTGGTTACTGAAGCTTAAGAGAGGAAAAAGATGCCTATGGTGTGGCAAGCATTTACTTTGTTATAGCCATTAATGAGCTTTCTGAAAGTGTTTTCTTTGCAGTCCATCTCCTTACCAAGCTTACAGGCACTGGTAGAGCCCTGGAGGGTGGTGATGCAGCAGACAAAGGTGTGCTGTGAACCACATTGCTCATTCCAGATGTTCACTGCAGTCTTAGAAGAGTGCTGAAGAACTGGTTAAGATGCATGCTGAACCTTCTTAAGGTTGAATTCCACCAAACTCATCACACCTCACATTGCTTGGCAGTGTTCTGCAAAGGTCTGAGGACTTTATCCAGGTTTCCATGTGTGATAAAGAAAATAAGGTACGATGTATAAAAACTGATGGGGAAGAGGTATCAACCTAGATTTTCTTTTGCTCCTGTTTAGTAGTGCCAGGGTAGTTTAATAATTCAGTGCTGCTCATGCCAGAGAGAATGTGCAATGACTTCAGCTGAAAGGCTAAGATACTCTTTTCAAATTAAGGAGTCCTAGTCTCCAACCTCTGCTTCAGCACTGTGTATTTTATTCACTGTTTATGTAAAATAGAGAAATAACCCTGAAAGCACCCAGTCTTCTCTCCAGATTAATATAAGAACGGGAAAAGTGTAGTTAGAGTTTCTCTTAGCTCTCTCTATGGACTGGGATTGTTCTAATGGAGTTTCTAAAATATGATCTTTTTCAGTATGAAGAGGAGCTGTGATTCTATTTTTGAAAGTTGTATTTTTTTTTTAGTTGAACACTGGAACAAGTCTTCTGTAATTTCAGTGTCAAAGAGGAAGATTTTGGGGGCAGGAGTAACATCCATGTGGTCTGCTTGTTATTTGATGGAGGAATTTTATCAAGGGTTTTCTAGGAGCCCTCTAAGAGCTGTGCTGAATTTGGACTGGTTTTCTGCTTGTGTGCATCTGCCTCATTAGTTTGCCAACATGTCCTGAAATTCTTGGGAGCAAATTCATCACCAGTATAAACCAACTTACAGCAGCAGAGTTACAGCAGGAACAGATTGGGTGTCCTGCCAACAACTTATTGAATCGTATCACGTAGAATCTGAGACTCTCACCAAAATGTTGATTTAACCCAATTATTTAACTTTTGCCCAACTAGGATATTTGTTTTGTATCAGGAAAAGTAAGTTATTACTCAATGGATGCAGGATCTGTAATGTTCAGATATAAGAAGATATATTTAGATATGAACTGTAGTACAACTGTGCCCGTACTGCCAGGGAGGGACTTGTGCATGGTCCCCCTGTCCCTGTACATGGGAGAGGAGCCCAAGTGTGGGGGAGCCATGGAGTGCTCCTACCAGAGCAGGTGACTGGGGACCAGCACCTCAGGTCACAGACAAAGAACAAAAGGCATTTGTTCAGCAGGGCATAGCAGCCAGAAACTTCAGGGGCTGTAAGGCTCCCTGGGATAACAATCCAGTGACTCCTTGGAGAGGCTGGATCCTCTTCTGTTCTCTAGGTAAAAAGCTCTATACATCATTAATCAAACCATAATTCACTTAATGTGACTTCACAGTGACATATGTGTTTCGCTGAGGCCCTGCAATATTCTATTCATTCCAGGGTAATGCAGATCTGTTCAGATCTGAACTAAGTTGTTAAAGTAGAATCTTCTCGCAGCTCTCACTGAAGCTTTCCCATCTTTGCCTGGTTTTGTCTCGGGTTGTGTCTTGGTAAGAACATTATCCTTCTTTCACACAGTGCCTTTCATCTAATGACTATAGAAGCATTCACAGAACCATTTTCGTCTTCATTACCCATATGGAAAAATCATGAAGCAAGCAGATGATGAGTGCATGATGATTGACAGCTGACAGTCAGCTAATGAGTAGCTGAACTGGGAGTGGAGCGCAGACCTGTGGCTCTTTGCACTGAACAGTCACTTGCGCTTCAGTACACAGAAGGGTAATAAGGGCTGATACCTCCTTCTTCTGAAGGGACAAGGGCTGCATCTAGTATTTCAGAGAAAGAGGAGACCTCAGCTGGCAGCTGCCTTGTCATGTGCAGAAGGTATATCAAGATAGTTTCTTTTTTGCAGGCTCGAGGGATGAGTCTGAGCACAGGGTTCCCCATTGCTGCCTCTAAAAGCTGCTCAGCCTTCTTCCTTCCTTGAATATGACCATAGCTGCACTGAAGAGCTCCCGATTTGCTGAACTGTGATCGTAGAGTGGTTTCAGCCATGCAAACATCGCATGTGGGGAGTACAGGAGTGTGTTCCCATTGGATGTGTGATAGATATCCTTCCATGATGGTTAATGATTATGTTCCTGACTGAACTGGTAATCTGCAAGCCGCTTCTTGTAGGAATTAAGGGCTCCAAACTGTAACTTAAAGTAGATGTTTGATACCAAAACAGTGAAAAAACAAATCTCGTGAAACCATGGAAAAAGCGTGAGCTATTTCTTTTTCCTAACATGGTCCCTTAGCTGAAAACTCAATTATTAGCACAACTGTCTGAATGAATACAACCTGGGAGCTATGACCAGCTAACAAATTTTTCAAGTTGTATGTGAGTTCATTAAAAATGGACCTGTTAAAAACTAAGAGATAAATGTTTCTTCTTTAAATGACTACATTTTTAACAGTACCTAATTTCCTAGCCTGTTTTCCTACACCATTCTCTATAGTCTAGCCTATACTCCTGGGCTTCTAGTAATTCTGCTTACCAGCTGTCAGAAATGAATCAGCTTTTAATTCCTGGAAACCAAAGCAGGACACAGCAGACACCATGCTGTTCCAGCTCTTCATTTAATAGAGTTCTTGGTTGTCTTTACGGTCTCTCAGTGTCCCTGACTGAAGAGCCTTCCCCATTCCTGCTTCTTGGAATTCAATGTCACATCTTGACCTGAAAGCCCTGTTGTTGATATCCTTTGTAGACTAATGAAAATATACTCAGCTAGGAAACCTGCTGGTTAACCCTCTTGTGAGACCTTTTTGTTCAGTGCTTTCACACTCTCAAGTTGCATAGAAAATGTTCACTAGGTGATTGATAATATAAGTTTGTAGCACCGTGAATTCAGGAAAGCACTTAAGCAAATGGTTATATTGATGGCAGGGTGACTGCAGACACATTTAAATGAAACACATGGCCACATGCTTTGTCAGACTGAGTACTTTCCTGGAACAGTTAAATGGAGATATAAACCTTGGAAAACAGATATACGTCAAACCCCCCCCCCCAGGCCTCCCAAACCATTGATATCTTCATAATCCATGTGAAACCATTATTTCTCAATATGCACTTATAAAGCAGCATATTAGCAATATTGAAAGAGATATTAGAATTACATTTCCAGAGCTTACTTGCACACATGCTGACATGCATGATATTACAATGAAATGGAGAGGGTGAGATAGCTAAATAACAGGCTGCATTTCAAAAACAGAGTCATTGAGAGTGGTGGCACTGATTTGTGTAAAGATGGATGGTTACAGGAGAGCCCCAGTGCTCTATATGTATGATTGATTTTGTTTCTTGTAAGTGCTGATGAAGGAAAAGAGGACCATTCCCTTTCTGCTCAGAGAGGACACATCTCATTCCTGCACTTTGCAGTGGGAGGTGAGATATTCAGGAAACTGAATAAATTTGTGAACAGTTAAAAAAATACAAATGGCACTTCTCAGCCATTTCTACGTTACTGAAAAATAACTTGTAAATACTTTAATAGTATGAATTGAAAGGTTTCCTTTGGAAAATAAAGATTTAATGTTAAGATTCTATCTATCTGTTGTGAGAAAAAAACAAAACCCAGTTACGTATGAAGGTTTCATATTAAGATTATGATTGAAGCTTCTTCCCTATAAATTCTTTTCCATGTTAGTCTTTCATTTTTTTCTTCTGCTTTTGACATTTATTGTTAGTATCCCATGAAATCTGTTTATGTTAATATTAAAATTAATACTTTATAGTTCATTCCTAAAAAAGTTTTAATGGTCATAAATTCAGTTCTCTCCTGCAACTATTTTAATAGCTGTTTTCCTCATTTGGGAACATTTAATGACTTCTTGTGGTGCTTAAATCAGAAATGATAGACAGAGAATGTGAAGGTTCCATGAAGGTTCTAGTAACAAAGATATGGAAAAAAAGAGAATAAAAACTGTTTAGTCATGCAACATGGATAAGTTTATTGACATTCCTTCTATGACCAGGTGACCCATCTAGTAGATGAGGGCAAGGCTGTGGAAGTTGTCTACCTGGACTTTAGTAAGGCCTTCGACACTGTCTCACATGGCATTCTCCTGGAGAAGTTGGCACCTCATGGCTTGGATGAGCATACTCTTCACTGGGTAAAAAACTGGCTGGATGGCTGAGCTCAGAGAGTGGTGGTGAATGGAGTTAAGTGCAGTTGGCGGCTGGTCACGAGTGGTGTTCCCCAGGGCTCAGTTCTGGGGGCATTTTTGTTTAACGTCTTCATCAATGATCTGGATGAGGGGATTGAGTGCACCCTCAGCAAGTTTGCAGATGACACCAAGTTGGGCGGGAAGGAAGGCTCTGCAGAGGGATCTGGATAGGCTGGATCGATGGGCCGAGGCCAATTGTATGAGGTTTAATAAGGCCAAGTCTTAGGCAGGCCGGGTCCTGCACTTTGGTCACAACAACTCCATGCAACACTACAGGCTTGGGGAAGAGTGGCTGGAAAGCTGCTCGGCGGAAAAGGACCTGCTACACCTTGAATACTGTGTTCAGTTTTGGGCCCCTCAGTACAAGAAGGACACTGAGGTGCTGGAGCGTGTCCAGAGAAGGGCAACAAAGCTGGTGAAAGATCTAGAGCACAAGTCTTATGAGGAGTGGCTGAGGGAACTGGGGCTGTTTAGTTTGGAGAAGTGGAGGCTGAGGGGAGACCTCATCACTCTCTACAACTACCTGAAAGGAGGTTCTAGTGAAGCAGGCCTTGGACTCTTCTCCCAAGAAACTAGCGACAGGACGAGAGGAAATGGCCTCAAGTTGCATCAGGGGAGGTTTAGATTGGATATCAGGAAAAATTTCTTTACCAAGAGAGTGGTGAAGCATTGGAGCAGGCTGCCCAGAGAGGTGGTGGAGTCATCAACCCTGGAGGCGTTCAAAAAAGCAGTAGACATGGCACTTCAGGGCCTAGTTTAGGAGTCATGCTGGTGTTGGTTGACGGTTGGACTTGGTGATCTTGGAGGTCTTTTCCAACCTTAATGATTCTATGATTTTATTGCCACTTTTCTCTCTTTTCAATGAACCTGATGCGTCACATTGAACCAAAATATTATTAATTAACCAGGCATTCCTTGGCTGCAATAATCACAGCAACTATGTTTAGTCCAAAGAGTTTCTGCAATCTGCCTGTAATTATGTATGTACCTGCCATTGGTAGATTGGTTAACAAACAATGCAATAACTGATAAGAGCAAAGGATAAAGCATCAGTTTGGGTGATAAGCTTTACAATCAAGAGCAGCAGATGAAGGAAGCAGAGGGGCTTTAAGGTATGTCATTCCTTCTACTGCATCCAAGTTACGTTTTAAGGCTCCTAGTTGACATGTATTCAGGAAATGTTAAAGGGAACTCAGGAGAGGAACTGCTGCAGTATAATTTCCTCGTCGTCCAGAACGGGCCTTAAGATGTATGTTATTCAATATATAATGTAGTTGCGGACTTTAAATACAATATTCCCTGGGGGAGTAACAGTTATCATAGTATGAAAACTGGCTACAAATTTTGATATTAATGGAGAAAATATGAATAGCATTATGTTATTTATAAAAGCCTCTTTATTAATCACCATACAGAAAAGCACTTAGTTATCTAAGTACTAGCTTTACTGTTCTGGGGACTGTTGATGGGCCAGTATTGCCTTTACTCTTTGTTCATTCCTGTTGCTGTGGGATTTCCATGAGTAGGGGTGCAGGTGGGTTGATAGGTTATACTTTGAAGAAATGGGAGGCAAGAATATACAGTAAACTTAAACTGTTATTTCACACAAACAAAAGCTTCTTCAAAAGTACTTTTCATTCCTTTGGGTCATCACTAAAACATGTGAATGTGTTTTGATACGCCAGTGCAAAGCACGTGTATTCCCGCACTTTCTTGCTTTGACTAAAAAGAACCAATTTCTCTGTATTTAAGGCTGTTTTATAAAGTTAACTGTTCTTAACCAAATGCAAAATGCAGTAGCTGCTGCCAATGTATATTGATCTGGATGCTGGAGATCAGTTTTAATTAGTTTTATTGCTGGTGCGCAGTTCAACGTTAATGGTACGGTGTTGGTCTTTGCACAGGGCTGAGCAGCTGGCTCAGCACAGCCCCCCTGGCGCAGCACGCCTTGCTCCACTGCGCCTCACAAAAAAGCCATGCTGGGAAAAACACAAGTTTTACACAGCATTTTAAGGCACTGACTCCACCTACATCCTCTCGCTCGTTTCAGTTGTGATCTCGGCAGCAACCAGTGTACCTCTTGTGGCACTTTCTTCTGCTTTCACTGAACTGCAGCCCCTGTGAAACGTGATGGGGTTATATGCATGACATATTCGTCCAGTTTTCAAATAAGTAACTTACCCTGTTACCTCTGTCTTGCCTTTCCCATGTGTCACGAGCATGCAGTCAGAGCTCATTAGAAGTTTTGTCAAGTACGTTTTGAACAAATCAACATCCTGCTTTATAAACCAGGATATAGTTTGTGTTTGTTCTAAAGAAGGAAAGAAAGCTTGCAAAAAAAAAGAAGAAGGAAAAAAAAGGGAAGGGGATTTAGTTTGTTTTCCGTTTCAGGAATTTCAGTAACCTGTAAGAAACTCCATAGTTAATCTCAGGAGAAAATTGTTCTTTGTGTGTAAAGTGGTTTGCAGGGAACAAAATAAATTTCTCAGTGATTGCCCACTAGTGTAATAATGCAGTAATCTGCACTGTGTGACTTATCCTGAACCGGAGATTTACTGCCATGGTCCTTAAGGAGTGTGTTATTTAAACCCTGGGATTAGGGGACATGCTTTAAAATGGGAGTCATTTATGAATTCTGCTAATTTATTAAATTAGTAATGTAATGTATAGAGTTTTCAAAGCTGTTACTTCTGTTTTGCTTGTACCAACGGTGTTTCTCTGGGTGTAGATGGGCAGGAGGAAGTTCAGTGGGCTGGAAATCACCCTGATCGTCCTCTTCTGCCTGGTGGCGATCATAGCCTGTGTCCTCATTGGGCTTTTAGCGTCAGGACAATCCGGAGTCAAAACTACAGGTATGTGCTTCCCATTGCTGCTGTAGCACCAGAGCAAAAACCCTGAGTGGGAACTGCTCATCTCTGCTTGCTGAGACTGTTGCAAATGCCACAGAGCTTCAGGAAGTAACTGTTGCCATCATTTCTGTCACCATTTGACTCACACTTTTCAGGAACGTGGACATTCAAGTGATGAAAAAAAAAAAAGCACTGTTGTTGTTAAAAAAAAAAACTAAACCAAACCAAACCTCTGTAAAGTACTGACTCTCAGTTTTACTGTTATGATCTTATCATTACCCAAAGGTGAATCATGGTCAATCCGTCCTAGAGATAATATGAATAAAGTTACCAGTCATGAACATAATAAATAGCGTGACTCAGAATTTATTGTCACGAAAAAAACTTTTACCACTTCCTCCCAAGGTTGGACTTGTTTTATAAACATAGAACTGGTATGATTTCCAAATTTTTGAATATAAAAAAGACAGCACTGAAAAAAAGAAAAGGGATCAGGGAGACTGTGTGGGAGCAGCCAAATCATACATTATAACCATAAAAACCTATAGCGTTTCCTGCTAATGTATTGGCAAATTAGAAACCACTTGTCTTAGAGGGATGTGATACAGAGCACCCTCCTTTACATATGGTTCCATTTTGTGTGAGTAATCCCATTTACACACGGGGGTTGAAGCAAAAAGCTTGGAGGTGAACATGGCAGTAAAATAAAAATAATTGCTAATACACAACAAACATCTTAGTGTTTTAGTATAGCTGCCCATGCAGACTAATATCTGCATATTTTCTGCCTGTTTCAGTCACCAGATGAGTACAAGTCTGCCTGGGCAAAAAGTGCAAGTGCGTATATTGCAGATAACGCAAACAGGCGAGGCTGTGTATTTGTGTGCATCTCAGCCTGAGACAAGATTTTTACGCTTTGTAGTTCTCATTCCAAATTCCATATTTCCCTAACAGAATTTACGCCAGAATGTCCGAACAGATTTATAGCAGAGAGAATTGACTGCATCCCGGATCAAGTAGCAACAAAGGTCTGAAAACATTCTAAAAAAAATCAGAAAGTAGGCTTTATCCCATAAAGCCTCATGCTTAATTACACAAATTTAACTTGTCTCTACTATATCAGTTGTTTTCTTAACCTTTTTTAATCTGTGATTGTCTGAACACTTTGCAGGGAAGTGTAAGTCCTGTATCACCCATCTCAGTCCATTGACAGAAGGTCTGGTTTTCCTGGCCACTCTAGCAGTTTGCTGTCAAAGGTTGAAAACCACTGCCAAAGTACTCCCCAGCAGTTTGGGTCTGGGGTAGATGGAAACAAAATTAGTCAGACATCAAGCAGTTCAAAAAAGTCACTCTACTTCTAACAACTTTGCCTGAACAGTTTCTTTTTGTCTGATGGTCAAGTACTAGCATTTATAATAGTTCAGAAATAGCAGGTGAAGATGCACTTTATGCAGATGCACAAGACCTTTAAAAGATAAGAGACATGGTCACAGTTTCCTTTCAGAACCAATTTGAATCTCAATGTCTTCCTTTCTTGGTTGTGGTGTCTCTTATCTGGGAGAGCGCAGAGTTTAGAAATGACCTTTTGGCTTAAGAATCTATGAGTTAAGATTCCCAGTGATAAGTGTCAACTTAATTTTTCAGTGCTCTCACATTGAGAACATTTTTGTAGTGGTTGGTCTTGAAAAGCTATTATTATTTTTATTATCTTTATTATTTTTCATCTTTACGGTGGATGTTTTCATTTTCTCATGGAAGCTGGTGGATGCCTGGCATCTTTCTTTGGTTTCGGGGGGCAGCTTAGGAGAAGAAAGAGTGAATATATTATGGTGTGTGATGTTTGTGTCATTCACAGAGGTATAAAAAATGATTAACCAGCTGTCTCAATCTCTGAGGAAATTCCCAGTCTAATTCCAGAAATGGCAGTTGTTAAAGCTTCTGTCATGCCATGGGTTTTGTTATGATATATAGTTCAATAAAGTCCTGCGGGCGAACAGGTTAATAAAGGCTCAAATCACAGCCTGTTCCTCTACTCTTTTGGTTCCTTCATCCCCCCAGGAGCAAGCACACCACGGTAGGAGCAGTCATGCAGATCACTTGAATCTTTAATTACTACCTTTGAACCAGTCACCCCACATTAAGTGCTGCACTCATCATACAGTGAGGAAAACAGTTTTGCTCTGGCTTCAACTGTAAGCCTTATTGTAAGTCTGCCCTTGCTTTTTACCATCACTGATTAGAAAAAATTAAAAATAATCAAATTATAGATACCAGCAGAAAAGTAAGGCCAGATGCATATTTGAACATTGGGGTACCTGGTCTGGAATTAGAGGTAAAATAAACAATTTCTGAATCTGTTCTTTCCTTAGTGAAGACCAGGTGGAAAATTTCACAGGATTAGAGATAAATATCACCTTTGACCTGATGAAAGCTGTTAGGTGCATGCCTGACACAAGCCAAGAGTCCCACCCCAGTGTGTCCATTCATTCCTGTATAAATTTTCTCCTGGAAGCATTTTGGTTGTCCTTTTTTAGGCTATTCTAATACAGCAACCAGCAAAGCTGTAAAGCTACAGGTACCTGCTTAGAATAACATAACTCTTCTGCAGTGGTTGCCATTACTGGTTTTCAGAATAAACAGCAGCTGGGAAAATTATAATTTGCCTAAGCTTGTATAGCAGGTTAAAGTCTGTCTTGATTTCTTTATTCACGGAAGATGTCCTAGATGAAGCCAAAAAATGAGTAGGATTGCAGAGGATAGAAGTATGGAAAGCAAATAGATATTTATTAACCGATCACAGGGTTGACAAAGATAGACATGCTGAAAGAAAGTAGATATTTATTAACTATTCACTGCTGTGGAAAATTGCCATGAAGTTTGACTAGACAAGAAGAACACACCAGTAAAAAATGAACTAACGTGAGCAGAGCTATGTAGTCCATTATTGGACTGATACCTCTGAAAGCTTGGGGGAAGGGTGTATTGTTTTTGTTTTGGTTTGTGTGGTTTTTTCCCCGAATATCCTGCTGGCAGAGGTTTGTTTGGGTGCACATAATGGAAACATTTTAGTTCAGCACACAGGCAAGCTATTCTTTTAATCCTTGGTGCTCAGTTCAGTGTTCAGAAGCCATTTCATACTATACCCTGGCATAAACTGTTTCTTTGTATCCGGGATTATTTCTAATTAAGCTTTGACTTTCTCTTTGGCTTTATTGGATATTGGTATCTATTATGCTGGCTTTATAGCTCAAAGGCTGTGATCAGCTCACATCTTTATTTACACTAAATGGTGACTTTTATAACAGCCTCTCCAGTGTCTTTGGATGAACTCTGCTCTTTTTCCCTGTGTCAGGCATAACCAGCCTTGCACTTCTGTATTTAATTCCTTATGTAGCAAGCTCAACGTGCCACGAAAATACAGAGCTATAGCTTACACATCCACTAGAATAAGATCTAGCTAGAAGAATATCACTGGACTGTAAAGAAACTGCTGAAAATAGTCAACAAGTATTCATGAGAAGTAGCTGGGGAAAAAGAAAAGCATGTTTATGAAGCTGGGAATGCAGATGCTTGACGTACCAGGCTTCAGGAAAATCTGTTGTTCAAGCTATTCTGCATTGCATGGGATAGTCACTGATCTAGGAAGGGATAAGAGGATGGAGGTAGCAACTCTGTTCTTATGTATTTAGGATATTCCCCTATGTACGAAGGAAATGAAGTAAGGGAGTAAAGCTGTGATCTCTGCAGTCTTGGAGGGGATTGGTGCTTCTTCTCGTTTCCTCTGAAATAGCTTATAAAATGGGAAATAGGGAGCTCTTGCGGTGGGAGTTGGGAAGGTGGAAAGTGAGCATGGGTTTTTCACAGTCTTAGAAAGTGCATTGATTTGTGTATCGATGTGGGGGAAAATGAGTCACTATATCTCTCCTCCAATCGTGTTTTTTGCTTGGAAACTAATGAAAATGAAGCAGGCATGTTTTCTGATGTGATGAGTCCATGACAGAGAGATAAACATTTCTCTGTTTGGTGAATCTGGGTTTCATCTTGGGTGGTTTTGCAGAGATTTCTGTGCTCTGTGCAATCACTACCAAATAAACACACTAAGACTTCTCAGGCCAGTGGCTCTGTGAGCCCCCTCTGTGCTTTCCTTCAGCACTTGCATGATTTCTGGGCTGGAGCTGGCTTATCTTTGATCTGTTCAGCGGCTGAGAAAAGCATTTGACCTGCACCAACCAGGTTGGGCTCTATAACCCAAAAACAATTGCCGCCAAGGACAGCAGCAATAGAGATTTTGGACCATCTCCACCCGTTTCAAGTTGCAGAATATTTTAAATAAGCATGGCACAAACACGAAAAACATTTGAGCACAATCAGATGAAGGCAGAAACAGCTTCTGTTAGTGGGCAGGTGGAGGGAAAGGTCTTGAAGATCTGCGTGCTGGATTTGAATACCTGAGAACACTTATGGACACTGCCCTTTGCCCTCAGTGAAGCTTGTTGTATTACTACTGCCCTTTGCCCCAAGTAATGAGTTAGGTTTGTAATGTGAGAAAATGTGTGGAAACTTAGTGTTGTATTACCCAAATCTTATCTTCAAACATAAAAGTCAACGCAAACAGCATGTGAATAAGTTAATTCGTAACAGCAAAGCAAAAGTACTGTAGCTTATTAGACTACTGAAAGGTAGTGTAAAGGTTAGTGCCACTACACTGAGATATATGGTTTAAACAATAGGTTTATTTGCTTGGGTTTTTTTGAAAAAAAAGTTGATTTATCTCAATTTGAGGTTCTACAGGAGCAATCTGAACATTTCTGATGTTGGAAAATTACATTAAAATGTAGATATTATAGATGATGATCAACTAGGCATATGTAGATGTTTAACCAGATGTTTACCAGATGTTAAGCCAACTATAATTTTTGCCCCCTCTCCAGCGTGTGACTTTTTGTCAGACTATACTGCTGCTGTCACAGCTCAAATGTTTCAATAATTCTTTTTAAATGTTCATTTTGCCTGTGGATCTTGTGGTTTTAAGAAAGAATGAGTGTCTAATAAGCAAGTTTCTACTCTGAATCCAGAAAAAAATCCTTTCTATTTAGTTTATTCTGTGGCATTGAATTCACTCAATAGAGTTTCAGAGAAGGAGTTGATCTGGTTGCAGATATTATTAAGGTTTCTGGTGTTTGGGGTAAAATATGGTCCACGTGCATTTTAGCTGTTTTAGTATAGAGCATTTATTTGTGTAAAATGAGCTTATTTGTGCCCCTCATGTCCTTGAACCAGAGCACTTGCACCCTACGTGGCTGCTGCTGGAGTCCCGAGAGCAGTACCAGTGTGCCCTGGTGTTTTTTCCCTTCAAACCATGGGTACAAAGTGGATGGCTCGACAAGACCAACACAGGCGGGTAAGCTGCAGGCTGAGCTCCCCAATTTATACACGTGCCGATGTCCAATTCAACACAATAACATTGCAACATGTGTTTTTTCCCAAGGATTCGAGACTACATTAACAAGGCTGCCATCACCTTCCCTCTTTGGAAATGATATCAACACTGTTCTCCTCACAGGAGAGTATCAGACACCAAATCGCTTCCGGTTCAAGGTTAAACTTTTTTCTATGCTGTTTTAAGGTTCATGTTCTGTGCAATTTTAGGCTGGCTGTTACTGTGCAGTGAGGTTAGGAGGGCTGGATTAATCCCTCTGATGCACTCTCATGACTCCCACTGAAGTGCTTGGCTGCTCCTTTCTTTGTCCTCTCTGCTGTTGCAATGCATCAGGTTAATGAGGGTTTAGCACAGCGGGATTTCTCCATGAAAAATTACTAAGACCTTTGAAAAGCTCAGCTTTTATATTATCTACCTTTTTTCCTCATCATAGGAAAATTTTGGGCATAAATGTATTTACTTACTTTTTATTTATGACCTGGCCATATCTCTCAATCATTTTGACAGACAACATTAGCTCTTCCAATGATTTCTGTTTTCTGTGGAAAACTCAACAGTCTGTGCCATGAATGTTGGGTATCGATGGGATCTGGGATTGAGCAGGGCTTCTTCTGTGGGAGACCTTCCTCTTGTGACGGGTTCCTGCCGAGCCAGGGAAATACAGGATCAAGTATTGTGAGGGAAATGAATCACAGAATCATAGCATAGTTTGGGTTGGAAGGGACCTTTAAAGGTCATCTAGTCCAACACCCCTGCAATGAGCAGGGACATCTTCAACCAGATCAGTTTGCTCAGAGCCCCGTCCAACCTGCCCTTGAATGTTTCCAGGGATGGGGCATCTAACACCTCTCTGGGCAACCTGTGCCAGTGTTTCACCACCCTCATTGTAAAAAATTTCTTCCTTACATCTAGTCTAAATCTATCCTCTTTTAGTTTAAAACCATTACCCCTTGTCCATCACAACAGGCCCTGCTAAAAAGTTTGTTTCCTTCTTTCTTATAAGCCCCCTTTAAGTACTGAAAGGCTGCAGTAAGGTGTGCCTGGAGCATTCTCTTCTCCAGGCTGAACAATCCCAATTCTCTCAGCCTTTCCTCATAGGAGAGGTGTTCATCCCTCTGATCATTTTTGTGGCCCTCCTCTGGACCCGCTCCAACAGGTCCGTGTCTTTCCTGTGCTGAGGACTTCAGAGCTGGACACAGTACTCCAGGTGGGGTCTCACCAGAGCAGAGTAGAGGGGCAAAATCACCTCCCTCGACCTGCTGGCCACACTTCTTGTGATGCAGCTCAGGGTGCGGTTGGCCACCTGGACTGTGAGCACATAATGTCCAGCTTTTCATCCACCAGTAGCCCCAAGTCCTTCTCCGCAGGGAGATGTATTGATACCGGGGGTTGCCCTGACCCAGGTGCAGGACCCTGCACTTGGCTTTGTTGAACCTCATGAGGTTCACACAGGCCCACTTCTCAAGCTTGTTCAGGTCCCTCTGGATGGCATCCCGTCCCTCAGGCGTGTCAGCCGCACCACTCAGCTTGGCGTTGTCTGCAAACTGGCTGAAGGTGCACTCGATCCCGCTGTCTATGCCATTGATGAAGATATTAAACAGTATTGGTCTCAAAACAGACCCCTGAGGGACACCTCTTGTCACTGATCTGCATCTGGACATTGAACCATTGACCATTACCCTCTGGAAGCGACCATCCAACCAATTCCTCATCCACTGAACAGTCCACCCACCAAATCCATATCTCTCCAGTTTTCAATGGCTGAAAATGAGTGCTGAAAGTTGGGAGTGAATAACAATGAAGGCAGAAGAGGAGTTTGGGATAGGGGTGGGAATATCCTAAGTCAGAACTCTGTGTTAATGCTGGAAAATGTTTGAACTAGGCATTAGCTTTTAAAGGCCCAACACTTCTGTTGTTTAAATATGTGCAGATCACTGATCCTAAAACACAAAGATTTGAAGTCCCTCATGAGCATGTGCAATCTTTCCCTGGATCCGCAGCCTCCAATTTAAACTACAAAGTGGACGTGAAGCA
>WAAD01031027.1:1195-11748 GCA_013389945.1 Fregata magnificens
TCCAGCGAGACCTGGACAGGCTGGAGAGCTGGGCCGAGGGCAACCGAATGAAATTCAACAAGAGCAAGTGTAAGGTCCTGCACCTGGGCAGGAACAACCCCATGCACCAGTACAACTTGGGGGTTGACCTGCTGGAAAGTAGCTCTGCTGAGAAGGGCCTGGGAGTGCTGGTGGACAGCAGGCTGACCATGAGCCAGCACTGTGCCCTTGTGGCCAAGAAGGCCAATGCTATCCTGGGGTGCATGAAAAGGAGTGTGGCCAGCAGGTCAAGGGAGGTTATCCTCCCCCTCTACTCTGCCCTAGTGAGGCCACATCTGGAGTACTGTGTCCAGTTCTGGGCACTCCAGTTCAAGAAGGACAGGGAGCTGCTGGAGCAGGTCCAGCGGAGAGCTACGAAGATGGTCACGGGACTGGAGCATCTCTCTTATGACGAAAGGCTGAGAGACCTGGTTTGTTTAGCCTGGAGAAGACTGAGGGGGGATCTTGTTACTGCTTATAAATATCTAAAGGGTGGGTGTCAAGAGGATGGGCCAGGCTCTTTTCAGTGGTGCCCAATGATAGGACAAGGGGTGATGGGCATAAATTGGAACATAGGAAGTTCTACCTGAATATGAGGAAAAACTTCTTTACTTGGAGGATGACAGAGCGCTGGAACAGGCTGCCCAGAGAGGTTGTGGAGTCTCCTTGTCTGGAAATATTCAAAACCTGCCTGGATGCGGTCCTGTGCACCCTGCTCTAGGTGTACCTGCTCGAGCAGGGGGGTTGGACAAGATGATCTTCAGAGGTCCCTTCCAACCCCAACCATTCTGTGATTCTGTGAATTTCATACACCTGAGATTCATTTAAAAAAAATGAAGATGACTTCTGCACCAAAAAAATATTTGGATAAACTACAGTGCAAATGAGCAAAAAGTTTCAAACCCCTGAAAGTTTCAGCTCCTTAGATGGCTATCAGGTGCCTCGCTGGATGACTTCAGACACCTACATCCGAAAAGCCTCTCCTGGCAACACTGTTGTCCTGTCTGGGTGACCGGGCCTTTGAACCGTTCCTTTGGAGTCCCAGGGTTTGTAAGCATCTGTGTGGAAATGATGGCTGTACTGGGCTTTTAGTTTCTAGAAACATGACTTTGTATACATCGTTCATTTTCAGTTGTTTACATACTCCTCTGTATCAATTTTTTAAAACTTGAGCAGTCAAAGCTACATGTGCCATAATTGTCAGAAGTCATCCTCTCTAAACTATTGAGATATTGTTGTTACAATAAAAGTGCTGATAGCTCTAACTTTATGGGAAAATGATACTTTATGGACAGCTTACTTTTATAATCATATGTCAGAAATTCTGTAATTGAGAAGTTAATATAGAATGATTAACAGTAAGAAATAATTAATAATTCCTGTCTGTGTTGTCCAAACAAACTTTCCAGTGCTCCCACTGGAGATGTTTATTAATCTAAACATGCACAGCGTACCATTAAGGTATTTTCTTGCATGATTGATTAATTGAATTAGTTGTTTACTGGGGGAGGGATGAAGTAGCTAAGAATAATGGGAGGCAGAGAAAAAGGGAAGAGAAATTGACTTTCTTCAGGAGACATATTAGCAAAACAAATGAAGAGATTCTGCTAGGTAAAATCAGCATTCATTTTTGCGTACCTGGGAGAGCGCATCATGTAGGGCTGAAGGTCAAGGCCAATCTGCTTGCTTCATTTCTTTCAGTGATCCATTATCTACTCTTGCTTTTTTGGAGTCACTAGTACTTCCGAAGAGGAAAACAAAATAGAAAAAATAAATGACAGCAAGGAGAGATTCTACGTCGTATTTTAGTTATTATTGTAATGTGCACACACCACCATAATCAAATTCAAGTACACTGAATAAACCAATTAGTCGGTCTAGTAGCAGTGAAGCAATTAAAACGAATAGACATGTCTTTGCCATAAGCTGTAGATGGAATAGGAAGAGAGATGGGCTTCCTTCCTGTCTCATGACATTGTCACCCAAATAGACTGGAGTTTCTTTGCCTACTGAGTTCAGTACTTCAAAAAGCAGAATACCACTTGATGAGTGCTTTTCCATGTGTCATTTATTTCTGCTTTTTCCAGACTGGGGACAGTTTGGTATAAGACAAAAAAATTCCGTATTTGTGTTATTGCAGAGTCTGGGAGTGTTACCCATGGAGCTTTCTCTCTAAAACAATTCATTCCGTATGGGTGGATTACTATAATTATATCTATGCAGATGCTGAATTCAGTCACAATAAGCAGAAACCAAGGCTGCTGTTTTGTCAGAAAAATACAGGAAAAACTAGAGACCAAAGCCAGCTATTAATCTGGCCTATTAATACGTGGACAGAATGACTGATACTGGTTTCTCCTCCCAGATTCTCCATTTTTCTCTGGGCTGTTTTTCTATAGAGCTAGTGTACACAGGAGATGCCAAAAGTGGTACATTACAGTTCCCTTCTCCTCTATTTAAAAAAAAAAAAAAAAAAATAAAATTATTTTTTTGCCCAGGACAAAAATGGCTGCTTCCCGTAGGTCTGATCTGAATGGGAATGGTCTGTGTGGCTAAACTACATTGCGTCTACTGTATGCTGTGCTGGAGGGTAGTAATATTGAATGATAAACAGTGGATCCTCTTTGTAATGCCATGCTTATCTTTCTGGAAATATTTTCCATAGTTTCTTCTTTCTTTTTTCCCCCTTTTGGCTGTTTCCCCCTTTTCGTACTTCCTTCTGAGGTACCAGGGTGGGATTCAGGATTCAGCTAAAGTGTATTTATGCTGTACCAGATGCCCCTATTCTCTTACCAGCATTATTTGGCTTATTAACATATGAAATATTTTTTCTGGGTATTTCCATCTATAATCTTGCACAGCTCCGAATTCACTGAACTAGAAATTAAGCCTATGGTGATATTTTGGGTGCTTTAGGTCTTCCCTGCAACTACATGCTATATAAGCTATGAACTCAAACTCATCTTTTGTGAAATACCACGTAAATTCCTTGTTGCTGTGTCTACAGTTTAAAAATCGTAATGCAGCTAGAAGTGTGAAATATTAAGCATATTCTTTTATGTACTTTGAATTTATGGGGACTTCAAAGTCAGCCCTCATTTATTGTCCGGTTTGTTTCACTTCAGAAATGACTTTAACTGTGAACAAAAAGAAGCTGACAGTATTTTCAGATAGACACTTTATAGTTGTGCACTTTGCAAGTATACGATAGGACTGTCTCTGTTGCCTTGAATGCAAAATTAGTTTGTTGATATGTGCTGCTACAGACAGAGGAACAGATGTAGTAATTCTACTTTATTTACATGAAATCTCTAAAAAGGCATTTTCTGGCAGCATGCTAGGAATAAATACAGTATCAAATATAAACCGCGCCATGCCATCTTAGCTTATTCAGGTGTCAGCTGTGCCATTTAGATGTGGGCGGGAGCAGGGAGTCGGATCCCTCCCAGCAGCACTGGGAGATCTCCTGCGTTTGGCACCCCCAGCACCAGCCTGCTCCCGCCACTGCCCGTCGGCGGGTTTTTGCCAGGGGAGTGTGCCTGCCTCTCTGCCCAGAGTCTGGGGACCCTGGGACCCTATCTCTAGCCCCTGGGCTGGGGCTCTGCACAGGGTGAAGAGCCACGTGCCTTGCAGTCGCACCCACTGAGAACACCTCTGCGGAAGGCCTAGAGGAAGCTATCACATGTCCTGATTTTTTTATTTTTATTTCTTCGAAGTAGGAGATTCTCTTACTTTTTTTCCTTTTCCCACCCCCCTTCACTTTCTGTGACTTAGAACTCCCCTAAGCTCATGTTTTCAAGCTTCTTTTTCATAGTCAAGAGGTTCAGGAACTTAACTGAGACTAGGAAATTAGCAGGGAGGAAGGGACTGTCGGGGTGGGGGACTTGCAAACCATGGAGAAGTTGAACACATCTGAGTGAAGAAGTGAGGCTTAAGTGAAAACCTTATGAGCCTTTTGAGCTGGGAATATGAGAACTGGCGAGTGATGCTGAGCTGGCCACCACTGCAAAAGAAAGCTCTTCCTGGCAGACTGTGCTGTTTCCCTTTTCTCACTCCTCCTTTGTCATTGTGCAAAGGCTGAGGAAGGAAGTATTACTCCAGTCCTTGCTCTCCAGTGCTACTTCTCTTAACTAACAGGTTTTAGCCAGGCAGTTGCACGTGTTAAATTGTTCCTTTTTTTGTCTCAGGTATTCAAACTTTCTAGTGTGGGGTTGGGGATATTTATTCAGCTTATGAGCAAGCAGATGCATTAAAGATGAAATGCCTTGACTCTGAGCTGCAGGCAGAAGTGGTGGGAGGAGACGCAGGTAATTTAACTTAGAGGATGATTGATGTGTATATGTCAATTTCTATTAATATTCTTTTGAAATCACTGATGCAAGTGTGTTTTCCCCCAACCCAACAGAAAATATAAATAGAAAGGCAACAAAACAATCCTATCCTTTTAATTCCCGATACTCAGAAGCAGTTAAGCAAACCCTGTCGTTTGAGAGTGTCCTCCACAGGCTGGCAAAAAACAGCTTATGGTGGTGTTCTTACCACTTTAAGAATATCAAGATGCTCTAACAGAGCTATCCACTTACTGCTAAAATGTATAAAGCACAAAAAGCAAAAGTCACCCACAGGTAGACCTAGATAAATTGCTTAAAAATATACCGTTCCCTCATTAGACAGCCATTCATTGCATGAAAAGAGCTAAATGTATTTGTTGAGGTGTAGCTATAAAAGCCACGTTTAAAATGAAACAGAGTTGAGAGCCTGAATGCACAGCACTGTTATTCAGAAGTAGCTTTCGAGCAGAGAGTTTCAACGGGAAGGTGCTGTTTGGTTGGACACAAATCAGCAAATGTTTAGCTGAGGTGTGAATAATTCAAGCTTGCATGAAGAACCGTGCTTTCTGAAGAGATGAAACGCAAGAATAAAAAAAAATCTTCAAACATTTGCATCAGCCTTAGAGGACAATGCGAGCAGCAGGATTTGAAACAGATTTGCAGATGCACTCTCTTTAGGCAGGGAGAATGCTCATTAAATGCAAGATGCTTCTGTGGCTCGTGTGTTTGCACGGAGGTAGAGGTTTGCAAGACTGACGTATCAGATAAAGTCAGAGTGGTTACCACACCGACAGTGTAGCAGCTGCATAATAAATGATGGAGAGAATCATGTTAGGCATGCCCACCTAACCTAACTTGAATCATGCGAAAGGGGAGCTGCTGGAATTCAAATAGACTTTCTGGTTCCCAGCAGTCGGCAGTAATAGAATGCTTTCAGGAAGATGACAGATGCAGGGGAAAGATGCAGTTTTGCACTATCTTGATTTGTTACGGCAGCCAACTTATTGGCATGATGGAGTGACAAGAAAAGCAGCTGGCATGGAAGGTAGGATTATCAAAGCTATTGCATCATTATGAATGTAATTAGAAACTGACCATGACAAAGCATATGCTAGAACGAGCTGCCGCCGATGGCAGAGGATTTGTTGCTGAGGTCTTGAAACTCTGAAAACAACATTCCTCGTGCAAAATGGATTTTGCAGTTTCATTTATGCTTGTGTTACCCTTTCTTTCGTGCTCACCTCCAAGCTCGGGGAATCGCTTGCTTGAACGAGAGTGTTGTGTTAGGATGAGACTGAAGAATAAAGTATTTTCTAAGTCTGTGAAGCCTCAGGTAGATAGAAGCAAACAAATGTGAAACAAGACTGGGAAAGGCTCCCTCTGATTCACTAGCAAGCTCCGATTGATGTATTGGTATATTCAGGAATCCCGAGGAAATGAAGATGCATGTACTGAATGTTTTGGTATAATGAAAAGATATTATTGCAGGTCTTTGCTTTGTAGTTAGTTTTTCTGTCAGGTTTTATTGCCCTTCAGTTTTTAGCTCTTGACATTTATTCGGTTGTTCGGTATTATATAAAGAAAATATATCAATATCTCCTGCAGGGTTTCTCAACAACTCCAGCATCTGTTTCAGCTATTGAACTGTATTCACGTTTTGCCAACTTGATGCCTACCCAGCTGGTCTATCATTTCTCGCTTGATTACTGCTCTTAATTTCTCTGTATCAGCTTGTTTCAGATAGGATTTTGAAAGCTGTTAATGAGAAATGACAGTAACTGCTAAATTATTGAGAACTGGAGTATTCTCTTATTTTTGAAACATCAGAGAGCATTTTCATGTGCATTTTATTAAATTCGTATTCTGTGTCGCAGTGAGGTTTTCATATAATCATTGAATTTAGCTGTGAATACTTTAAACTAGGTGAGTCACGAGCATAACTTTCAACTGACTATTTTGAGAAAGTTTGAGAAAATTTAAAGGCGCTTGCTTTGGTGTTTGCGTGATCTTAATATATGCTTCTTCCTCCTGTCTGCCCTGTGAGCCCCTCCTCCCCCTCCCCCAACCCCCGCAACATATATACTCTCTCTCTGTCACGGTGAGCAGTCATTAGGTGTATACTGTACATATTGAAATATATTTTATCACCACTAGGGTGAAACTGCTAAGCAGCTCTGAAACAGGTGATTTTAGCAGGTTTAAAACAGATGTCAGCTCTATCAGAGTGGGTCGCCCCGATCTAAGAAGTAGAAGTGGTGTTTTCTACATGTAAGGCAGGACCTCTTTTTCCTTCCTCTTCGGAGGTCCAACAACCATTCAAACACTGCTTGATAGCTCACAGGATAGGATTATGTTAAATTATTTGGATTATTTTGCCTTGCAAAATACTTTCTTTCAGTGTAAACTCCCTTCTTCATTAAGTCTATCTTTTTTTCTAAGGTATTGATCAAGAAATCTCTTGTCATACTGGATATTCACTTTTCTGACTTTATTTTAAATGATTTTGCTAGCTGTACTCTATGTAGTCTTGTCAAAAGGGGATCAGGCTATTAAACACTAAATGTTGCTGACTAAAGCTTTAACAGTTTTAGAAAGATAGATGTTTCTAGATACACAGCAGTGAACCAGCCTTTAGAAAGTTTGAAGGTAAAGGTCAGTAAAACTGATATACTGTTAGCTAGTTTGAGCATTTCCCTGCTTTGATCACCTCTGAGAGGCATTTTAAATTATTTTGTAACTGCTGGGAGGGCAGACGTACTTATTAATGGAAGAATCTGTATGGGCTTTGTACAGCCAAAAATAGTTCTGTAGTTTTGATGACAATAAAAAAAAATTGTTATTCTATTTCAGAGATGTTCTATTAAATTTAACAATAATTTGTCCTTGATGACGATGATGAAACCATAGAGACAATAACCCGTATAAACAGCTTAAGTGCCATTCACCTTTTCAGGGTAGCAGTAAAACTGTTTTATATTGCATGTATTATATTTATGCTTCTGAAGCTGCTAGTCGCTCCTTGTCTCAAGAGTGCTGGCTGGCTATCATCATACAGTAGTTACTTAAAATGGTCTTTTCCTTGTGACACCAGTAATCGTAACTGCATGCTGCCTGTGGCCATCATCCAGCTGACAAGTGATTTTATAGTTTGCTTCTGTTTTATCTATAGTATTTGGTTTTAGCTTTCTGTTTCGCTGATGAATTAAGACGACACTAGGTGGAGCTAGCTGTTGATTATAAATAGAGCTACGGTCCTGTCTAACGAGCAAGCCTCTGTATATAATGATTATTATTAAAAATAACAATTTAAAATGTTAAGCATTGAGCTGGACCTTAGCCATGGAATTCTACATCTGGTGGGGTTAGAGGAAACAGTTTTTCCATTTTCCTTTCCTTTTATTATTTTACAAGCTAGTAATGAAAGATGAAAAATACTAATAAAGAAAAAGTATCTACATTCAACAAAGAGGGCTGGGAAGCAAAAGAACGGAAATAGAAAAAGAAAAGAGGAGAGAAGCAGCAATAAGAGCCAGCAGATGTTTCCACTGTAGATACATGCAGATATTCAATTGTGTGTCTGTCTCTGATGTGCATAGATTTTTCTCTCATCCTTACATAGAAATCCTCTTTCCATTCTGTCTTTCTGAATTAATTTATAGAGCTGACATCTTTATATTTAGACATGGGACCGATGTTTTCACATTTCTTCTTGGAAGGGGTGATCTAAAAGGTGTGCAAGGGCACAGGTGTGCAAAGGAAGTTGTCGTTCACATGTTGGCCGGCCATAATTCACATGATCCCAGTTATTAATCCCTGTCAATGATAAGAAATCTGTAGTCCTAGACAGTGTGACAACAGAAGAAAAATACACTCACTTCCACACAGATTTACAGATATGTACCACAGGTATGGTGCGTATATTAATTCAACAAAGAAGAGAGACAAATCAGGATATATGCTGATACCTAGGTACACGAACTGCAGAGGAAAAACTAGGAAATAAATAAGAAGTGTGAGATGAGTACAGGGAAAGGGACAGGTAAAAATAGAGATTAAGGATATGAGCTGGAGCAGTCTGGCAGAGTAATGATAATTCCCATCAACATCTCTTGAGTGAAGCACTTGCAAATTCAGTCAATGTCTTGTTCTTCCTGCAGTAAAGGAAATTGGGGTAGGGAGATGCTCAAGTCAATGAGGAAAACTTGTCCAGGAGGGAAATGACAGCTGCCTGATGCTCCAGGAGTAACGAAGTTTAGGAGACTGGAGACTGACCTTTATGAACGTTGTCCATAGCAACTTGAAATTTTAGTACTGAGCTGGACATGTGAGTTAGAATAGTCCTGAAAAAGTGCTAGACAAAACCAAGTTGTGCTTGGACCTATTGCTTGTTGGAGGAGTCTTGCAAGAAAGCAGTGCTGCAGCATCAACCTAAAGAGACCTTCTTGGTTACGAGCTGCACAGCTGGTGCTCAACAGCACAAGCATGTGAGGAGATCAGCTAAGGTGGAGACAAAGTTTATTAGTTTTATAAGATCATTCAGTATTTTATTGAGGCTAGGTCATGATTAATTTTATTATTATTATTTTAATGGATAGTCTTAACTGGAAACAAGGCCTTTGAAATGTGTTAGGGTGTCGTTATTTCCACATCTGCTTCCTGTACAGCTTTGTCTGTTGGCACCCCAGGACCTCTTGCTTTCAATGATCTCATCCCTATGTGTCCTGAATGTTCCTTTTGACAACAGAAAGATGTGTGTAGTGCAGAAGCTCTTGGCTTTCTGATGCTGGTCAGCTGCTGCTTCATTCAGCTTGTGCTTTCTGCTGAATAAGGTGGAAATTCTGGTTTAGAAATACCCATGGTGTGGGCAAGTGTCTGACCATCTCAGGCAAGGGTCATGAGAAGCTGAGCCAGGAGAAGATTATGTACTCCTTCTCTCTGCCACTAAAATCTGTCCATTTTAAAATCTACTGGAATGAGGACGAGAGCAGGAGGAGGAAAAATGGCATATAAGGTGAGGAATGAAGGGGCTTCAGGTGTTCCATGAGACAGTAATTTGATGAATGGATGGTAATCACCTTGCAAAAAATGCATGAGGAAAGGCACATGTGGAAGTCAAGCTTGTCCAAGGGATATTACTGAGCATCTGGTTATGCGCTGCCAAAAAGCTTTCCACAAAGAAATATTACATCTGATCAAAATGTATTAATAAATTAAGTCTATTAGCAAAGAAGGAAATATTTTTGCCCTTCCAGAGCCAGAGTTCAAACTCTGTGGCTTTTTAATTATTTTTTACTGTGTAACAATTAAAATTGCTAACAATTCAGGGGGTTGTATTTGATAATAAATGCTAAAGGATATCCTTTCTTCCCACTCCAGACTAGGGTCATTTTTTTCACAGAGCATTAAACCTCCTATCCCTGAAATCATATAGTTTTATTCTCCATGGGAAATGCTGAGATTTCCAGAAGCTGTTGCTAAGCACCATGTTAACTTTCTGCATGATGCTGGAAGCAGTGAAGGGTAGGGGAAAGACCCATCTTTCTGAACAGTTGCTGGACTTTGGTCAGTAAAGACATCCAGAGAAAAGTATAAGAATTTTCTGAAGGCTGATATTTTCTTGCTGCTTCTTCTCATTCTGGTGAAATCAGACTAGAAGATTACTGTATTTGAATCAGAAACAAGAAGAAAGCCTTCAGCTGGCTGCTGCACTGTATGTCATAGTGGGTGGATATAGCCCATCTCCTTCTTAAACTACAAGGTACAAGCAGTCTTGTATCTTCTCTACTCTGTGCCACTAGTTCCAAAACGTCCAAGTGATTTGCTGCAGAACTGAGGTTATGAATGCAGTTGTTGTGAAGTCCTTGCAGAAATGTCCTGGATGTGATAGACCCAGTGATGCAGTCATGAAAGAGGGAGAGCTGAAATGGAGAGGTGAAAGAAGGGAAATCAGGGCTCTAGCAGAAATGGGAGAAACATCTAGTAATAGTAGTTTTGCTTGCATCTTTTTTTTTTTTTTTTAAAACTTTTCCTTTATGATCTGAGCATCTGTGGATCAGAATAAGGTGTGCCTGTTTACAAAAATCAGGAACCTCCGTCTGCATTACAGTTTCTTTAGGTTTTGTTATCTTTAGAATATATCTTAGTCTTAAAAAGGGAAAATCAGGAGACTAAATCAAGATTAGGCACACAGTGTTTTTCATTAGC